>PVIY010018763.1:0-46932 GCA_004026745.1 Myrmecophaga tridactyla | reverse complement strand
TAGAGGTCAGTCAGAAGAAAGCTCAGGGGTCCATTGGATTTGGCAATGAGGAGATCATTAATGATTTTTAGGAAGAGCATTTTGAGTATACAGTGAATAAGATTAGGAGACAGAGCTCAGTGACTAGAGGGTGACAGAAGGTTGAGAGTTTTTTGGTGGTAGTTTTGTTTGGCTTGGAAAAGCTTTGTTAGAATATGTGTCTAGGATAAACAGAGATGGTAGAGAGTTAGAGGTTTAAAACTAGAGAGACCAGTGGCCATTATCACTGGAGGGAAGTTGTACGAATAAGAACTCTTCACTAAATGAATATATAAGCATTTGGCTTACCTATATATAATATAGATCTACGAATTCTAACTGCTCATACTGTTGAATTGAGTGGTTGTTCAAAGTAAGTAGATTATAAAGGAGGAAATTTAATTTTTGTCTTAATTGTACTAAATATATCCTTTAAGAAAATGAAGTGTTTTAATAATTTTCAGGTAAAACGTTTAGTAGTTCCTCAGCTCACTTGATGTCTAAAACTGAGTAACAAATGGTGACTGTGCTGGCGCTTTCTGTTTTAATGAGTTTCACTGCTTTGTAGCTGGGCTGCTATTAGTTTCATTATAGCGTAAACCAAGGCAGCCTTGAGAGCTCCTTAAGGTCTCTGAGCTCTAAAATAATTGTTGTCTAATCACACCTCATTAATATTTTGAGAATATAATGGTCATGAATGCTATAGATGGGCGGGCCACGGTGGCTCAGCAGGCAGAATTCTCACCTGCCATGCCAGAGACCCGGCTTCGATTCCCGGTGCCTGCCCATGTGAAAAAAAAAAAAGAGTAAATGCCATAGAATGTTAAATTAGTAATAATGAATTATACTGTATGAAATAGTTTTATGTGGCCCTTATATTTAAACAAACAAAAACACATACACTCATTTGCCTTTTTTGCCATGTCTTTCCCTCTGTCAGGCTGAACCAAGTGTTAGTCCTTCTAATGTGCCTGTGGACTTCAGTTCATTTAAAAATGTGCAACATCTGGAGCTTCCCAAGGTAAATCTGCTTTAAATTGGAGTGAGATGATGTGAGTACCTGCACACCAGACTTCGGATTGACTCGTTCTCAAAAGTGTGATCTCCAGACCAGTCAGCGTCACCTGGAATCTTGTTAGAAATGCAGATTCCTGGGCCTGCCAGCCCTACAGAACGGGAAGCCTTGGGGTGGGCCGGCCGTCTGTGTTTTAAGAGGCCCTCCCTCCTGGTGCTTCCAGTGCACCTGACTTTGGGAACCACTTTGCCAATTGATGCTTTATCGGGGGCCCAGCCTTTCCTGCCTTTATCAAGTGTCCGCTATGGAGGAAATGAAAGAAATATATAAAAATAAAAGTGATCACCTTAACCCTTCATGAAACTGAAAACTCAAGTAGTGAAATTTTCACTGGTAGGATCAGTGAGGCATTCACTTTTGAAAAGAGCACAACTTTAGGTTCAAATGACCACTTTAAATAGGTGGTTTGCTGACCAGAAACCTATAAATGCCCTTGAGGTGCCACAGGTTTATGCTAAGGAGTTGGTGGGCAGAGGACGAACGTGGATATAAGCAGAAAGAGCAGCAAATTGCTCAAGGAGAAGAGGGAGGAAAGTGGTTGGAGGAGAGGGATAGGATATTTTCATGAAACAATTGTAGACGGAAAGAAAAACCCGCATAACCACTCTCTAGCCATGAGGCAAAGCGATGTAATGCTCAAGACCCTGGGCTTCTGAGTCATTGTGTCTGGGCTGAACCTTTCCCCTATCAAGGATATACTTGATGCATTGTATGACTTTTGTATACCTCCGTTTCCAGTATCTGTAAATTGGAGATAACAGTACCTTTATTTTGGGTCATTGTAAAGACTGGGCTGCTTATGAGATGGTTGTCATGACATGGTCAGGCTCTGTAAGTGTTCAGTAAATCAAATACCATGACTATATTGATTTGGTTACTTCTGGTCATATATCTATAATTGAAGTCCTTATTATGAGTCATAATACCCTTTGCCCTTTCTATCATGAAGTCCATACACTTGACTTCAAGAATCCCTCAGTCTGTTGCCTTCTAATGCCTCATTCTATTGAAGATCTTTGCCCTGCTGATGTCAGAGCTTAGTTTTGTTTTGTTTTTCTCTCCTAAATCCTGAAGTCAGAATCTGTAGTATTATATTTAACAGTGCTATTATTTCCCTATAATTTGTAAATTGTTGTTGTTTTTTTTTAACATGGGCAGGCACCAGGAATCGAACCTGGGTCCTTGGGCACAGCAGGCAAGCGTCCTTACCTGCTGAGCCACCGTGGCCCGCCCAATTTGTAAATTGTGAAACAATTTAATATATGCTGAATTTGTTATAATGAATGATTTTTTTTTCAACCTTGGCTGATGCTTATCTTTAACAATCCAAGATAAAATAAGTTTTTAACACATATCCCCCTTCATGGCATGGATTCTGATTTATTCACCTAGGATATAGTACATCATGGAATATAATGAGTGCCCAGAAAAAGCTGGTGGAATGATCTTGTTAAGTGGATGAATAAGGAGACTACTTTGGCGATTGAGAGAATGACTTAAAACCAGACCACCTGTGTTGGAGTCCTCAATTTGGCTGTAGCCTTGGGTAGATTTCTTAATCTGTGCATAATTTCCTCTCTGCAAAATGGGGACAATAATAATAATACTTACTCATAAAGTTGTGAAAAATAAGTATTATGAGCATTACATATACATATGTTTGGAGTCATAAGTTGTGAAAAGTAAGTATTTATTATGAACATTACATATACATATGTTTGGAGTCTGGTGCCTGGCACACATATATGAATATTGGCTGTTGTTATTAGTGTTATAATTATTTTTTGGAAAGGATAAGCTGGCAAAGCGATAACGAACTGCTTCTTGTCACTGGCTTTCTCTGATGCTTTCTCCTTCTGCGTTAGGCTACCTGGTTAAAACATGTACTATAGATGTCTACATCATTCCAATCCCCTATTCACTGCCTTTCAGGGACTTTCATTATTCCATTATCAGACAGGTAAATCGAAGTTCCTTAGCCCTCCGTTCAGCAATGGCAGTGCCCAAAATTCTTCTCTACTTGTCAGAGACCCCCTCACGTCCTGAGGGATCTCAGGAAAGTCACATAATTCTGTTGGTCTCGCTTTACGGTCCATAAATGGGTTGCCTACATCAGAGGGTTATTCTTGGGATTGGGTGAACTAATAAACAAGGTACCTTCCAAAATAAAGATAAGTAAATATTCTGAATGATCATCTATAATATAAGAGCTGAGCTTTACCTTTAGTCTCCAGCTGATTTATTCAACAAGTGCCTAGTACATGTACAACTCTTCTCAAATTAGTTGCTATAAAAAAATCCAAGAGGGCGGGCCATGGTGACTCAACAGGCAGAGTTCCTGCCCGCCATGCCAGAGACCCAGGTTCGATTCCCAGTGCCTCCCCGTGTAAAAAACAAAGAATCCAAAAACTTGTGGACCCTCAGATGTTTTACCCACAGAACCCTTCCATTCATATATTTTTATATGAATATATATGTATATAGGTTTCAAGCAAATGGAGTTGAAATGGACTTATTGTTGGAAGCCAAAGTGAGTAAAGAGAATATTCAGGTATCTTTTAAAATCAACTAGATAGAAGAAGCAATCAACCCATGATTTTAATGGTTTAACATTTGGGCTTTACACTCATAAACTTCCCTGGGCTATCAGAAGTCACTTAACTTCTTTGAGCCAGTTTCCTTGACTGTAAGATGGGGAAAATAATATCTTATTCCAGGGATATTACTATAATGATTAAATGAAAGAATTTATATAAAACCCGTTGCCCAGTGCAAGTTATTGTAATTATTATTCTCTTTAATGTTTTTGATCATGACGTCTCAGTACTCTAGAGCACATGTCCTTGAAAACATCTTTTGAGGAGTCCATTGCTGAAGGTGATATGATATATTAAGTAGCGCATCGTGCTAAGCCCATTATTGGACAACTGTGGGAACAAAGCTCAGGCAAAAAGGGAGAATTAGCCAGCCTTTTAACATTCATGCCTCATCTGAAGCCTTTTGGAATTTCTACTTTCTTTTTTTAATATGATTAATTATTTGAAAACACACTTTAATGGTAAAGTTGAATATATGCCTTATATCATTTACTTCTCAGCAACCCTGTGAGGTTGCTATTATTTTCCTACTTCTTATTATTCCCATAAATCGAAGTGGTAAAGTTAGAACTAAAATTCTGGGCTTCTGCCTCTGAGTTCTTTTTCTGTTCCCCATTTCCACTTGGATTGGGCCCTATCTAACTTGCCTAAACCCCTAGCTGTTCCTTATAAGAATCCTCTACTTCAATCAGGCTGATTTGTATCAGAAGCTCATGGAGAATGTTTTGAAAATTTGTGCATCCTCCCCTTTCTTTCTATCTTTCCCCCACTAGGAATGTCCTTCTACTTGTTTTTAGCTTATCTAAATCTTGATGCATTTCACTGCCTCTCACCTCTGTGTTTTTTTTTATATGCACTCAATTTTCTGACCTGCATAATGCTTACTATTAATGTCTTCATTTATTTGTCATTTAACTATGTATGGCCCAATGACGTATCTCTTGTGGTAAACTTTTATGTGAGTATCATGTCTGTACATCTAAATTGCACACATGTTGAGAGAAGGAACTCTTGCACTTTCTCCCCCATGATCCTATTATGTACACAGTTTATCCTGAGTAAATATTTGAGAGAGAAGAATGAATGGCACTTAGGTGCAGTACGTGCACGAAGGAGGAGATAGTGAGAGTAGTGGAGTCAGGAAGGGAGAATAGTTTTTGCATTGCCTCAAAATGGGAGCTGTTACAACAGGTTATTTCTAGTTTTCTTCTGACTCCTTAGAAATTCTCTTGACAGGTCCATTATGTTTTTAATCTTTTACATTTTCCTACAGTGGTAAAATAGAAGTATAAATAGAAAGTCCTCACATATATAGTCTGAATCCTCAACTAGTGATTGAAATGCTAAATCAATTTAACAGAAAATATCTTCTTGATTAACGATTTATTTTTGGCAAACTTTGGCTCAGGGAAATACCTATACATCAAAGCAGATAACCTTACATGGTTGTCAGAGGTGTATTTCTTTTCCATACAGTTTTATATTGCAAAAATCTTCATATACGATTGAGTTTCTTCTTCTGAATTTTAGGAAATCGTCCAACTTCACATTAGTTCTCTTGATAATAATAATAGTTTGTTCAGCTTAATCCCATTTTTAATTCTTGTTTACTCTTCTCTAGCTCTTTAATTATATAAACTGCTCTTCCTTAAATGTATTCTCTTAATTTGTTTCACATTCCCTGTATGGTAGCATTTTAATAACTATCTCAGAGCAGTGTTTCTCACATCTTTTCCTGCTAAGGACTGTATATACTCTGGCAGAAGTGAGGTGGAACATTAAGTAGTTTGGTAAGAAATTGCACTTTCATACTCATACTCTATTATTCTTGACATATATCAATTATATCTGATATATGTTATCAATTAATTGTCTATAGATGTGTATATACTATTTACTTTTGTAGTGTTCTGAGTGGAGTTCGTGCACATTATTTATGCAGATTTGTAGCCTATTGTTCCATTTAGGACTCCTGTTGCAAATAACAAAACAGCAGAAAAGAAACTCCATCAGGTTTAATGTAAGAGGATTTGTGGGCTCAGTTCACTGGTCAGTAGTCTTCCTGAGTAGTTGATTCTGTGGCTCAGTCATATCATCAAGAGCCATTTTTTTCCCTCTCTTTACATAACTGTCCACAGTGACAACTTCATCTAAGGCAGCTCCCCTTCATAAATTTAGAGGGACTGCCCCCGATAACTGAGCCTCACATACTTGTGGGGATGGAGGGAGAGAGTGGCTATCCCAGGATTCTAAGCAAGGGTCCTTAGATTTATCCTAACTGAACTTGTTTAATCATATACCAACTCCTGAACCGGGGACTATGGCCAGGGGAATAGAATGGTAGAGTTGACTTAAGTCATTCTCACCCCATCTTTGTAGCTAGTTATCTATTTCTGCATAGCAGATTGTCCTCAAACTTAGCAACTTAAAACAACAGGCATTTATTATTATAGTTTCTGTTCGTCAGGAAGTTAGGAGAAGCCGTAGCTTGGTGGTTCTGGTTCCAAGTCTCTCATGCAGTTGCTGACAAAGTGCTGGCCAGGGCTGCGGTCCCCTGAAGGCTCGACTGGGGCTGGAAGATCAGCTACAAGGTGGCTTACTCATGTGGCTGTTGGAAAGAGGCCTTTGTTCCTTTTCTGAGCTGCTTGGCTTAACACAGCTGCTGGTTTCCTTTGGTGTGAGTAATTTAAGAGAGAGAGCAAGGAGGAAGCCCTGGTGCCTTTTATGAATTAGTTGTGAAATTACTCACTATCCATACTGCTTTATTCTGTTTGTTGCAATCAGGTCACTCAGTTCAGCCTTGACTCATTTAGGCTTCACTTCTTGAAGGGAAAAGTGTCAGGGAATTTGTGGATATATTTTAAAACCACCACCTGGAACATAAGTGGGGATGGGTGGTGGAAGGGTGTGTGTTAGTGGGTGTGTTGGAGGCAGCAGAGGAAGAGGGTTGGATGTTCTAAGGAAATCTGTGAGTTTTTACAATGGGACGAGTAGGAATGGGTGCCATGTAAGCAACCAATAAGTTCTACCAGTAAATTACTTTTCTGACTTCAGATAAGTGAATAGATATTAATGGAATCGAATCTCAAAATTGAGAACATACAGTCATTATAGATATAGGGTGCTACTTATTCAAACAAATCTATTTTTCTTTGTGGTAATAGGAGAGACCATTGGTTGGAAAATCCCAAGTAGAGGATAACTCTTAGTTATTCATATTTCTTATTGGCATTGGAAATTTGTCAATTCGGAAGCAAGTTGGCCTCCCTATTGGTTAAGCTTGATTGTTTTTACCACTAGATCATGATTTTGGTTTTCATAATCCTGGGACATTTAGAGAGTTTATCTAAAATGGTAGATTTGATTGTACCTTAAAGAGTTGCACGTAGAAGGAATATAAGTGTAATAGCATACTTTTTTTTGTACAATGTTTCAAGCTCTCAAGGCCTTTGTTATTATTCTTGATTCTCATAGCAGTCTCATAGCTCGGCAGGTGTTATTATTCCATTTTTCTGATAAGGAAATTGAAGTTTAGGGATGTAATGTGCCATGTGTAAATTTCTACCACCAGGTAGAATGTAAAGTTGAATCCAGCTCTTCTCACCCTTATTAAAATTACCATTTCCCTTGTCCTATAAACATGGCTGATTGCCTAGAAAAGACAGTGATAGAAATTGATGCTCACTGACAATCTGAAACTCATCAGGCATTAAAACTCTACACCAGGAAAGCTACAACATTGATAATCCTTAAAATGATGGTCTAGCCTTACCTCGATGTCACGGCCGTGACCTTCAGTGTCTCTAGTTAAGGGCTTGCCTCTCATGCGTATATTTCAGAGAACCTTGATGAGATTCCATTTTTTCCATTTTGTTTTTTGGTGATTTTTTTTCCCTGAATGGAAACTATAATGAAAAAGATTGCTGGCTGTGGCCAAAATGGAAATGCTCAAAACCCTATTTTAACTTTAATAAATGAAATACTAAAGAAGGGCAAAAGTCAACATTGTTGATGTCATTTGATTCTGATAGAAGATGTGGAAAATACAGACAAAGACATATGCTCTCCAAGCCTGGAAGGTTTTCAGGACAGGTCTTAGGGATCAGAGTTGAGTGTGTTTTCACTCTACAGTGAATCAAAACCCAAATATCTGGAGAAATAGAATATGGGTGTTCAGCCCCAGAAAGGATATAACATACCACAGAAATTGCAGCCTATCTGCAAAGGAAGAAGGGTGGCAGAAAGGAATGCTTTGTTGTTACTTCTAAGATACATGCCAGAGAGAGAGGAGGCGGGGTGGTCTTGACTGGTTTTGAGTAAACATATTCTGTCAGCCTACTATACAAGACTAAATTGCAACTGTTATGTGTTGTTGATTAAATCATTGAATGTATCTTTATTTGGACATTGTCTAAGGTAACTAGAGATTTCAAATATATATAAAAAAAAGTGAAAAACCCTTGAATTTGAGGGAGATGAATTTTTTTCCATTCAAAAATTTAAAGTCTTGCTTAAGAAAAGAAAAGATTTCTGATAGATTTCAGAAAAGTTAATTGTGTAGAAGATGACATTTAGAAGTTATGGCCATATACCTTTCCATTTGGAGAAAATTAATCTTTTCAGGTTATCTGCGTGTTCTTGCTTTTACTTCTCTAGGATCAAGGAAGTCTGGGCATTGCCATCAGTGAAGAAGATACACTAAGTGGAGTCATCATTAAGAGCTTGACAGAGCATGGGGTAGCAGCCAAGGTGAGGCTCCACCATTCTCACTGCCATAAATTGGTGGGAAAAGGAATTACTTCTGGAAAATCACTTATTATCTTCCATCTTTCCATTTAGGATGGACGGCTCAAAGTTGGGGATCAGATCTTGGCTGTAGATGATGAAGTTGTTGTTGGTTATCCTGTTGACAAGGTATTTTTCCCAAAGAAAGCAAATGGTACTGTGCACCCATCCTGGGCATGGCTAGGAGTATGTGTGGTCATTGTGGTGGGGTTGGGGAAAGCTATATAGCTATTATCAGTCAGGTCCGTATGGCAAAGAAAAGCTTGTTTGGAAGTTTTTCAATTTTTAATTTATTTTATTTTCCAGACAAGGTGATGTTAAGGATTTTTCTGTTGGCTGGTAAAGGATTTGATATTAAGTGGCCTTTTTTTTTTAAACTTTTTTTATTGTATAGTATAACATATTTACAAAGCAAAGAAATAAAAAAAACACAATAGTTTTCAAAGCACTCTTCAAAAATAACATATATACAAAAAAGTAGAAATTTCAAAGCACAGCACCACAATTAGTTGTAGAACATATTTCAGACTTTGATAGGGGTTACAATTTCACAATTTTGGGTTTTTACTTCTAGCTGCTCTAAAATACTGGAGACTACAAGAGATATTGATTTAATGATTTGGTAATCACATTCATTTGTTAAATCCTATCTTCTCTGTATAAATTCACCATCAACTTTGATTTTTCCATACCTCTCATTGGGGTTGTTGGGGCTGTGGCCATTCTAAAACTTTTGATATTGGAAGGGTCTGTCACTATTATGGGGTAGGGAGATGGAACTATCTGATGTTCTGGAGAGGCTGGGCTAGATTTCAGGACTTATCTGGACTGGGGCCCCATGTGGAGGTTGTAAGTTTCTGGCAAGTTACTCGAGTGCCTGGGATCCTTGTGGAATCTTATAAATTGCCATAGGTGTTCTTTAGGATTGGCAGAAATGGTCCTGGTTGGAGGTTGGCAGTTTGTGATAGGTAGTAAAGTCTACCTGAAGCTTGCATAAGAGCAACCTCCAGAGTAGCCTCTCGACTCTATTTGAACTCTCTCTGCCACTGATACTTTATAAGTTACACTTCTTTTCCCCCATTTGGTCAGGATGTAATTGTTGATCCCAGTGTCAGTTCTGGATTCATCCCTGGGAGTCCTCTCCCACGTCGCCAGGGAAACTTTCACCCCTGGGTGTTGTATCCCACGTAAGGGGGCAGTGATTTCACTTACAGAGTTGGGCTTAGAGAGACTGAGGCCACATTTGAGCAACAGCTGAGGTCCTCCAGAAGTAACTCTTAGGCATTCCTATAGGTAGTCTAAGCTTCTGTGCTACCTACATAAGCTTGACGAGAGTAAGCCTCATGGCCTATTGATTTGGGCATCCCTAAAGTTTGACACAGTATCATGGGATTCCCTGAGTTATGGCTTAATAGTTCCATAGTCTTTCCCCCTTAACTCAGGGGACTTAGCCAATAACTTTTGATTATCTGTTTAATATACTCTAGGATGTTTCCAGGCATTACAATATTCAGTGGACATTTTTGATAAATTTTGTTTCCACTTTCCATTTGAAAAACATGAAACTACTAAACAAAGGCTAACTTAGTGTTAATTATTAATTATATTAATTAATATTAATAAATATCCACTATGCATATTGCTTTGAAGCCATTATTTAAGACCCAGCTATTAAATGTATAACTTTTATTGGAGTTGAACAGTTCTTTGTACCTAAGTTTTCTCTTCTTCAAAAGTTTTAATGATACTTCCTAGACATCTCACATGTGTCAGAAAAAGCTTGGTCTCTCCTGCGATTGGGTATGCTTTTGTTTCTGATGGTGAAAGAGAATCTTGTAACTAATCATGTTTCCATTTATGTGTTGGCCAGCAAGAAACTCAAAGCCACTTTTAAGAGTCAGTGTTAATAATTGTATTAGTTATACCATTTAACCCATATATCTTTGTATGTATTGTTTAATTTTTCTGTATGTATTGTTTTCCTCCTTTTTTTTTTAACGTATCTGTTTCCATTTTTTAAAAGTGTGTAAACTGTTTCAGATTCTCTGTGGGAATCAGGACGTAGGTGAAATATCCCAATTTATCTTGTAAAGTTGGAAATGGACAAGATTAATTAGAACTGCAGAAACTTGAAAGGAAGACTGGTCAGAACTTGCCTAGAGTAGAAATGAACCGTGGCTTTAATCCGTGTCAGGCAATCAGATAAACCTGAGAGAAACTAGACTCATTCCTTTCTTAATCCCTCAAAACCTGTCAAGGAAATATTTTGCCTCTATCTCTTTTCTCGATCATTGATAGAATTCGATTCCAGCTATAATAGTGACTTATATGTGTATTTGCTAACTTGCCTTTGAATATTGTTTCCTCTCCATACTTATCCTGACAGTTCATTAGTCTTTTGAAGACAGCAAAGATGACAGTGAAACTTACCATTCATGCTGAGAATCCAGATTCCCAGGCTGTTGCCTCCGTAGCTGGAACAGCTAGTGAAGAAAAAAAGAACAGCTCCCAGTCTCTGACAGTCCCTCCACCTGGCTCCCCGGAACCAGAGCCCATCCGAAGTAAGAACAGGGGTCCTGTGAGTCCTGCATGCATGGCACACTCTATCTCAGCAGAGGGGCCCTGCTTGGGAGCCCACTGCCTACCTGTAGTTATGTTTGACAGGCCATAGGCAAGTAGTCTTTGGTGAAAGGATGGTATAAATAGAGGCTCCTAAAGAAAGAGAACCGTGCTGTACAATAAGCAGCCATGGGTCCTTAGGACACCTCCCCACCCTCCCTGAACCTGAGCTGCTTCATCCCTAAAACAAGGGAATGGTACTCTTTGCTCCCCAAAGAATCTTTTGGTTTAGGGATCCTGTGATTTCAGGTATCTGGCAAGTGAATTTAAAGCATCATGTTTCTCATTCATTCATTTATCTATGTTTATTAGAATAGGTTTACAGAAAAAGCATTCAGAAAATACAGATATCTCATATACCACCTTTACACACTCAGTTTTTATTAGTATGCATTGATTTACCTTCATTTTTTATATTGGGCAAGTAATTTAGTTTCTCTGAGTCCCAATTTTCTAATCTGTAAAATGGATGCAATTATCCTACACAGGCAGGATCAGCAGTTCGTGGCACTATAAGAAATCCTTAAAAATGCTAGTCATGAGTTCTGTGTATAGTATGCGTAGTAGGTTTGAGTTCTGTAGTTTGGGTGTAATAGATCCTGTCAAAGAAGATGAAATGGATGTATCTGGAACATGAAATGACATTTGAGTGAATCATTAAAATGTCAGTCTAATACATCAAGGCAAACTATTCCTATAAATTACTTTTTGAGAAAAATTTCACTGATGTTTAACAAAAGAAGAAATTTCAAGCTTTGCAGCGTCAATAATTAAAAAAATAGAAAATAAACATGTTATCTTCTTACACAACTGGGGAAAAAAAATTTCTTTTGGACTCCAAACTGAAACATTCAGGGATTTTTTTTACAGTTTTTTAAGGAAACAGTAGTTTAAAACATCTGAGATATAGTTGGGCAAAAAATCTTAAAGTAGGACATATCTGATGAAAGTAATCCTTCACTTGGGAAAACATAATAATTCCCTGAAGTGTTAGTATATAAAAATTTTTCTCAGTTTTCCATTTCACGTAGACCCTTAAATAGCATTGTCTATAAAAATATGTAATACTAAATGAAAACTTAGCACAATAAAATATTTTACCCCTATTCTTACCAGTTTAGGTGCCAAAAAAAAAAATGATCAGTCTCCAGTTTCCCAAAAGGAGGACATTTTGTCTAAAACATAAGCATTTAAGTTTCCTGTCTTTACTAAAACATGCTGTATTGGAGTGCCATGTGCGCTGTTTTGTGTATCATAAAACATATGATATAACAGGAAGACTGTCAGGAGACAAGGTGTGAAGCAGCGTTCTCCTTGTTTTATCATAAACTGTTCTTTTCTATTCAGTTTTGGTCATATATGCAGCAAGATTTAATACCAGCATTTATTAAACTGTCAAGTGAAAGCCAACAAAGGAAACTACAAATGGGTTTCACTTGATGTTTGATAAACTCAGATATTAAATCCAGGTGCATATATGCTCAGAACTGAGTAGATGATAATAAATGGCCGAGGATAAAAAGAAATTGAAAAGAGAGGCCCTGAAAGGACTCAGGAGCAAAATGAATGATGGGGGCTGCGTTTTGTGGTTTTCCCTGGATGTCGTTCTACGTCTCCACCACGCATCTCAATTCACTGTTTTACAAGTCATAATTTCATAGGATGTATGTAGGGCTCCTGGGAAATGTAAACTACCAAAATGAAACTAGAGGTTCAATTCAACTATCTGTTCTAGTTCCTTTATACATATTTTTAGCAACTTTAAAATAGAGGAATGGGCGGGCCATAGTGGCTCAGCAGGCAAGAATGCTTGCCTGCCATGCCAGAGGATCCGGGTTCGATTCCCGGTGCCTGCCCATGTTAAAAAAAAAAAAAAATAGAGGAATAATTTAACAAGTAATTTGGTGCACGACACCCTAAATTAACAGTGGTAACAATCTTATTTGTTTAACTTTTTTAAAGTATAAAATAATTAAAAGGTTGCAGATCAATTTGAAGTCTCCTCTGTCTGCTGTCTTGGGTCCATTCCCCTTCTCCATCCCCCAGAAGCAGCCAGTAGGATGAATTTGATGTGTATTACTTCTATCAATTTTGATTTGTGTTTCATTTTACTTTTGAACTTATTTGTAGGTACAAGCAGGTCGTCAACACCAGCAATCTTTGCTTCTGATCCTGCTACTTGCCCCATTATTCCTGGCTGTGAAACAACAATCGAGATTTCCAAAGGGCGCACAGGGCTGGGCTTGAGCATTGTTGGTGGATCTGACACGCTGCTGGTGAGTACACACCAGAGGTTACCTGCGGGGTGCACCCGCCAGCTGGTGCTGAGAGACCGTGATCAGAGGGATTTGTTATCAGTGTTTGTTTGTTTGTTTTTTATTTTTTTATTGTATAATATAACATACATGCAAAGCAAAGAAGGAAAAAAAAACAATAGTTTTCAAAGCACTTTTCAACAAGTAGTTACAAGACAGATCCCAGAGTTTGTCATGGGCTACCATACGGTCCTCTCAGATTTTTCCTTCTAGCTGCTCCAGAACATAGGAGGCTAGAAAGAATATATATATACTTTTATCACTATCAGCTTTTTTTTTCTTTTTTGTAGAAAATAACATATATACTAAAAAGCAATAAATGTCAAAGCACAGCACAACAGTTAGTTGTAGAACAGATTTCAGGGTTTGGTATGGGTTACAATTCCACAATGTTAGGTTTTTACTTCTAGCTGCTCCAAGATACTAGATAATAAAAGAAATATCAATTTAGTGATTCAGCAATCATATTCATTTGTTAAATACTACGTTCTCTCCCCCACCACCTTTGATCTTTCTATCGCACTCTTTAGGGATATTTGGGCCATGGCCATTCTAACTTTTTCATGTTGGAAGGGGCGGTCAATTTATTATTTCAGTTTTATTAAATGAAATAGAAAGGCCTAGAAAGACATGTTCATCATTTTGCCTTTTGTAGTTGGTTTGTTTTTTTTTTTAATTTAGTAAAGCAGTTGTTCAATTGGGTATGGGAATTTTTACATTTAGTAAGCTAATACTGAGTCAATAAGATTATATTACACTTGTGATTATGAGCTTGAAGTTTCAAAATATTTCTATCAATTCACTAGTCCTTGTCATATTTTTTTTTACTTTTTACTGACTGGTTATGGTTGGGTTAGACACCTTGAAAGGGGTCTTTGAAAAATTGGATAATTTATAGACAATTTTCTAAATATCAAAAATGACTTTAAAATCGAATGATTTCATTTACAGATAGAAAAGTGATAGAAATATATTGTGTGTGTCTGTATGATTTACATATTTTATAATTTTTTCTTTAAGTTTTCCTATCAGGGAAAAAGGGTAAGCATTTTTAGCATCTTAGCAAAAATTGTGATGCAGTACTTTTCTTTAAATTTTATGTGTCTCACATAAGAACAAGAACCTAATGGGTCAATAACCCTTACCTCTATCTGTAAAAGTACAGTGCATTTTGACTCCATTTCTGCCCAGCATTCCTGGGGAGAATGGCATGAAACGTGTACATTTTGTTTTGGCCCTTAGGGTGCCATTATCATCCATGAAGTGTATGAAGAAGGAGCCGCCTGTAAAGACGGAAGACTCTGGGCTGGGGATCAGATTTTGGAGGTACAGAATGTTGTATATTTGACTTTCACAATTCATAAAGAAAAGGCTATGCTCGAGGGCTTTTTTTATTAACACACCTTACCTAGTTACTCATATACCGTGTTCTATTTCCGTTCAGGTGAATGGAATTGACCTGAGAAAGGCTACACATGATGAAGCAATTAATGTCCTGAGACAGACACCACAAAGAGTGCGCCTTACCCTCTACAGGGATGAGGCCCCATACAAAGAGGAGGACGTGTATGACAGCCTCACCATTGAGCTGGAGAAGAGGCCAGGGAAAGGCCTGGGACTAAGTATTGTTGGTAAAAGGTATGACTGAGGACACAAACCTTTTGCAGAAACCAGTGGATTGTGACTTTTTGAAAATGATTTAATGTATGTTCTTTTAAAGAGCAATAGCGTTTGTAGAATCTTTATTAAGTACTAGTGTTCTGTAGGTAGCTATTGTCAGCCCAAACTCCACTAGAGTATGAAAGGATATTGGTTTTGAACTTTTTGAATCTGACTTTGGGGAGATTTTGAAGATACCCAACAATTCTCCACAAAAAGCCATTTGGTATTTTTTGAGTACTTGCTGTGTGCCCAGAAATGCAATAAGTTCTTGGAGACAAAGAGTTCCTGACCTCAAGAAGTTCATAGTCTTGACGAGTGAGAATTACATGTATTATTGCAACAAAGCAATCTAGTAATAAGTGTGCCAGAGGTGCATCGTGGGAGAGCCGTAGGAGCAGGGAGAAAGGTTCAAGTGACTCTATTTAAAGGAAATGGATTAGGGAAAACTTTCAAGTGATAAATGAGAGTCTTTTAAAAGGGGTTGGAGGATATTGCAGGGAGAAGGGTCAGCATGAACTCAAGTCAGTTATGGAGACCAAGAGCAATTCATCAGAAGGGAGCTGAAAGAACAGGGGCCAGCAGTGGGAGCAGATTAGTTAATGTACATAAATTGAGTACCTAATTTATTTATATATTTATATAATGAATATTTATATAAAACTTGTATTAATAAATATGCAGTCCATTCATTTAGTCCCCTAAATTCTGCTTTTACTTTTTTTTTTTTTATTTTTTACATGGGTAGGCACCAGGAACTGAACCTGGGTCTCCAGCATGGCAGGCGAGAACTCTGCCTGCTGAGCCACTGTGGCCCACCCTCTGCTTTTACTTTTATAAGCCCATCTGCATCTAATCCTCAGATTGTACCAAATGATTAAAAATGAAGTCAGCATTCTTGTTTGACCACCTCTTGGTGAAAAGTATCTCTATATTCGACAGTGGTTAAGAATCATCATTCAGTCCTCTAATAGCCATAATTTTAAATTAGCTTGTTTTTTCCCAAGGAATTAAAAATAAGCAAAATTGTGATCTTTATGTCAGAATACTCTTATATAGAAATAAACATTCTTCAGAATGCCCAAAGCACCACTATCCTCACTTTGTCCTATAATGTTTCTTCGGGGTGGGAAAAAAGAACAAAGCAGTTTGGTTTTTGAGTCCATTAAAAGCCATATTATTCTTTAACATACAGACAGAATGTAGGAATTAGTATTTGAATTTCAGACTATTCTCTGAAAACTTAAATACTTCTTTTAGAATATGGTATCGATAGTCCAGTTTTGTTTATTTTTATTCTTTTTTGCATGGGCAGGCACCAGGAATTGAACCCAGGTCTCCAGCATTACAGGCAAGAACTCTGCCTGCTGAGCCACTGTGGCCTGCCCAGTAGTCCAGTTTTTGAGAAATGCAGGCAGCTAAAATTTATTTTTGATACCAGAATACTACAATATATGGGGTCACCGGGTCACTATAAAATGTCCATTAATGGGGTCCTAAAATATTTGCCTTGGTCAAAGTATATAAAGTCCATCCAATCCAACACCTTTATTATAAAAATGGGAAAGCAGAGTATCAGATGGCAAAATGGCTTTTTAAGGTCATGACCTTGGTGAGAAAAAGGGGTACAATTCAAGTTCCTCTTTACATTTTACTTGCAGTTATCTTTCTGTCCTAAAAAGTTGATTTTCTTTGTTTTTGTTTTTACAGTTTTGTGAAAAAGGATGGTTGGGATAAGAATAGGGTTTGTTCTTATTGCATGAATCTACCTTGTGTTAATGTTAGATCCCTAATGATTTAAAATAAGTGACGTCACAGCCAATGATATTAAAGTTTTGTGTAACCAGTGGCTTTAGTTTGTGAAACTCATGGGTATTTATTTTCAGTAATATTAATGACATTATATAGCCACAGTCAATACCCTCTCAAGGCTCCATGATGCTGGGAAATGACAATAGATTCTGCATACAGGGACTGGATATAAGTCCCATTTTTGCCATTACTAGCTATTTGACCCATAAAATAAAAAGAATAATGCCCCCTTCTGCTCACAAAACAGAATTGCTGGAGAATAAATCTGCTTATAAAAGTATTTTTTAATATTTTACAAATATATATATTTGTAAATATTTTTAATTTTTGTATTTTATTTACAAAATAATAATAAATACATAAAATAAATCATAAAAATATATACAAAAAATTTTTGTATTTACAAAAAATATTTGTAAAAATTTAAAAATAGCTATAATGAGCTATTTTAAAAAACAGCTGTAAATCAGCTTTTATCACAAACATAATTCTAATAATGTTGCCCCCATGTTGCTCAAAACAATAAAAATCTTTTAAAGTCACAGAAATAGAAGCAGAATTTTCTATTTAAAAACAGTTTTTCTAAAATAAGCATTCTTTTGCAATTGAGAGAACCTAATGTTGCAATTCAAAATTGTGTTTCCAGGAACGATACTGGTGTATTTGTGTCAGACATTGTCAAAGGAGGCATTGCAGACGCCGACGGGAGGCTGATGCAGGGAGACCAGATACTAGTGGTGAATGGAGAAGACGTCCGGGATGCCACTCAGGAAGCAGTTGCTGCTTTGCTAAAGGTAAAAATCAAATGTCAAAAGTACTTTGTGAAATCTTATGGAAAAAGAAAGGGAATTGAACATTCAGCTACTATAGCCAAATAGGTACTGACTTCTCTGTATTTAAATGTCATCGTGAGATGTATGTATAAGTAGGGTACCAGATTTCAGTGACAAATTTCTCAATGGCAAACCTATTTTAGCTATTTATTATATTGTTATGTATTTATTTAGTGGTAGTAAGAACTATGAACTGAGTATCTGTAACGTTTAAAATTCTTTTAAGTGTGAGGTGAGTATTCTGTGGATCTTGCTTCAGAGAAAAACACTGTATCCTGACCACCGAGGGAAAAAAATGGTCCCTGCATGTTTATTTCTGGATTCCTTCTTATGATCTCTGGCATAAGTGAACACTGTCATGCTAAGCACAGATGGACTTCGAAAAGTGACACGGCAGAAATGCTCAATGTGGGGGATCATTGGAAGCAAGAAGGGCCCCATAGATCTCCTGGGGTCCTGCTTTCTAGCCTTTGCCGTTCCAACCCATCGTTAACCCTTTTCTGGGCACACCAGATTAGACATCTTCTTATTTCTGCCAGAGATGAGGAATATAGGAGATGGATTTTACCCTTTATGACCCATAAAAGGAAAGGAATTCTAATTCATTTCATTGGAATGGTTACCTAAGAAGGGAGTGTTTGGCCCAAATACCATTCTGACTCAAAACTATTTAGCAATTTAAATGTTGACATTTAAAATCAGTCTTGAATAGGCAGTCCTTATGACATAAAGGGAATTTAATGCAGATTCACCTTTACCGGGAATTATTTCAACAATTAGAAGGTCCCATCCCTAGGTAGCATTCTAGGCTTAAATACATTTAACTCATGAAGTCAGTTTCCTCTGAAGAAAACCCTCCATGAAGAATCATTTTCTGATATGAAAGAACCTGTTTCATTTTAAAAATATATTGCAAAGTGAAGAATAGGCTCTTGAAAATATAGTTCTTGGGACTAGGCATACTCCCAGTAAGGGAGTCTGCCAGGTTCTAAAGTGGTTCTTTGTTTCCATAAATAAGTAAAGCAACAATCTCAGCAACCATTGAGATGATCTCCTTGTCTTCCTTTACCTAACACACATTTTCCTGACTGGAAGAACAGTTGAACTGAACACTGAGTTGAGTTCTGCTGTCAGAACTCGTGTGGTGCTGGCTAGCTGAGCCTCCATGCGTCACCCAGGGTCCAGGGTGTAGTGGCGCCCAGACAGCTCTTCAGGGACTGGATCTCAGGGAGGGATTTTTCAAGTGAACCTCTTCTCATTAACTGTAGTTCGGGTAGGATCTGGTATGTGACTGTGTATATAAACTGTTATTTAAAAACTATCCTCTGTTATTAGGGTTACCAATCTTCAGAACATGAAGTGATAAAAATGATTTAAGGAGGAGTAGGTTCCTTTTGGAAATAAATTTAAAACTTTTGTTATATCTATAAGATAGTTATCTTAGACAGGGAAGAAGAAACACACGTAAAACAGCAAAAATAATTTTAAACAAGTTAGACCAGCCGTTTTGAAACCCAATTTGGGGCAGGCCACGGTGGTTCAGCAGGCAGAGTTCATACCCGCCATGCTGGAGACCCGGGTTCTATTCCTGGTGCCTGCCCATGAAAAAATAAGACAAAACCATTTGGCACTGTGTAATGAAAGCCTTGACTATTTCTTATTTCTGTTGCTTCTGCTTCTTGTTGTTTTGACCTAGTAATTCTTCATTTAAAAGCATTGTGTAAATAATCTTCAATGCACAAAAATTTCAAACATGTAAGGTTCATTGCAGTGTTATTTATACTAATTGAAAAACTGGAAGCAGCACGAATGACAAACACTCTATAAACATTGGTCTGTATTAATGTCTAATAAACCTCTGTTGAAAATGTTGTTCGTGAGGACCATATTAATGTGAAAGAACATATGTTCTACCTAAAACCACATACAGAAAATTGTATTTATAGTGCAGTCACAACTATAAATAAATCTTATAATTTTTTTTGTAAATGTCTTATCTTACCTTATTTAGACAAAGGAAAATTAAACCCAATATTTACTTAGCTCAATTTCATAGTTTGAATAATTCCAAATGAGCTGATTTTTAAATGATACATAGCTGGTAAATTCTTAAATATAACTATAACATATCCCCTTTATCATTAAATACTCCCATATATTCTAGAACAGTATTAAATGTTCATCATATGGATCACCAATGCCATAAAAGTTGTCTCTTCTATATAGTAGCCCAAACAAAAGGCTTTTTTTTAACATTAAACCCACCTAATATTCTGTATTTTACTGACCAAAATCTGCAAGATGGGGTAAGTATCTATGTATCTGCAGTGGATTTTATCTTGGCTCCATCTTCTCACAATTTAAAATTCCAGTGGAACCAAAATGAAACTAAATATATATATCCGTTCAACAAACAGAAAAACTGAAAAGGATTTCAAGTTAGTATTCTAAGACAATCAAATTGTAGGGAGAGTCCTGACCACTACAAAAAGTTACTTCCAATGCATTTCGTTTTAGAGAGATAGTACAACTATGCTAAAGGCCGTGGTCAGTCACTGATCAGCCTGTGTGGCTGAGCTGCAAAAGCTTCTTTGAGCTATGGTGAAGTTTTATGTAGAGACCTCCCCTCCTTGCCAACTATAAAAATCAAATCACTCACAAATATGTGTGGCAGTACAGCCACATGTCTTTGATCTGTCCATCTCCTTTATTCAGATTTAAAAATCAAATTCAGCATGAGCTTATCTGACTCAATTTGGTAAAGCAGCAGCCTTTCATTAAGGCTAAGAAACAGTTCATATTTGAATTTAAAAAATCTGGGAGAAAACAATAGGAAAAAAAAAACAAAAGCAATGTCAACTCAAAAAAGTCCTTTGAATTTTCTTCAAGTAGGCCTTACTTCTAGCAATGATACAAGCTAGAATAAATAGAATAAAATTAAGAGAGACAGCCTCAATTGGTATCAGTACATGCTGAAATGTGCCATTTGTTTTCTTTAAAAGACTTATGTAAGTACAGAAGACTCAAACTCCTCCATGGTTCTTTTTTTTATAGAAAGCAGGTAATGAATTCTGAAGAATATACAGGATGCTGGTACATAAGTGGAAGAGAGTATACCACACAATGCAAGGTTTATCTTGGTAAAGTACCTAGACCTAATTTCCAACCCTGAGTTTCAGTCTGGGGCACGTTAAATCAGACATACTACATATATATATATATTTAAGGCTTAATCCTGCAGATCTTATATTCAGAAGTATTAATGTTATGAATATTCTCCATGTATTTAATTATTCACTTGCAATATGACACTGATGAGGAATCCTTAAGTTCTGAGCAGTTTTCCTGAAGACCAGGATTCCCAAGTCAGGGAAAGTATTCTGATCCAGGAAAATAAAAAGGAAGTGTCTCATTGTTCCACAGTACACTGCACTAGCAATTATGCTGCGTGACAATGCTGATTTCTTTTTTATAATCCTTTCTTGTTTCTGTTAAGGATGGTGGGGATTATTTGCTTAATAGGTTTTCCTATTTTCTCATGGGTATATTCATTTGAATGCAAAAACATAGATGACTACCTGAATTTTCCAGTGTATAATTATAGTACAACTCATGAAATGGTTGATTCAATGGTCTCAAGTCTAGAATTCAGTAATTGATGCCTAATACTGTAAATTCATTTAGATTAAAATAAGTTATAACCAGTGAACTAAGCTACAACTGACATTTTCTTTTTTTCCAAAATCATTTTAATATACTGGCTTGATCATGAAGTAGTGATATGACATAAAAATTTAGATTCACAAACTTGTCATGGAATGCAAAAGAGATTGTGAGGAGGAGGGGAGGCAGCCACTAGCAATACAGCAGTCATAAGCCAGGAATTAACTTTCCCTGTTGGCCTGGGTACCTGGATGCTCAAAGAATGTGCACAAATATTAAAAATAACATTCTTTAAAACTTATATCCATAAGCAGGAAGTAAAGTATGTGTGAGATACTTTTCTGCCTCATTGCAGTATTTTCCTATGCTCATTATAGAGGACAAAGGCAATCATCAGAAGGAAGAAATTTGTAACTGTTAAGCCAAAAAGCTAATAAAGACTGTGATCTTTTAAAAATTGGTACTTAACTTCAGTTGAAAGATTTCCGTTTTTCTACTACAGAACTGATTAGCCAGAAAAGTTCATGAAGCATATCTGCACATTTTATATTAAAATAAGTAAATGAATAAAAATCAGGGTTCTAAATCAGGCAATATTTAAGGGCTGAAGAAAGAAAGAAAAATGAAGGAATTTCGAGGTTAAAAAAAAATAATATAGAGAGAGACCAAGAGAAGGAAATCTAGAAATTTTCAGGCATACTGAGTCAGAAGTAGACAACCAATACATTAGCCCTTCTCTTCAACCTTTCCTATTACCACCTCCTGCTTGATCAAGCCCTTTTGTAGCTCCCCAAACTTGAAAGTACCATGCCCATGTAAGAGTATTGGAGGTGCTGCTCTCCTTTCCACCCATGAAAGCTGGTATCACATAATTATTTGCAGAATATAAGTTTTTAAACCATATTTATGAGACAATGTTGAAATTTTGAAGTCCTCGTGCTTCAAAATTTCTGCTTTTTTCATTTTATCTTCACATTTTTCTTTAATGAGCATGAATTGCTTTTATAATGGAAAAATTAACTATAAACATTTTTAGAATAATAGAAAACTTGGATACTTGAAAAGGATATGTTATAGGTCAATGAATTGTTATCACTTTATAAAGTGGATAATTAATAAATGGAACTCATTTACTCCATGGTGATACAAGCTGGAACAAAAGCTTTGATAACTTCCTTGCAAAAAACAAAAACAAACAACCCAACTTGTGGGTCTTGCGGGTTGAGATCTGAACTTCCAAAGTGATTCATGATCAATTGGTTCAAGACTAATAGAGTAATAAATCCCTTAGTACCCCAGTCAGGAGCAACCTAATAATATACCTTGTGCCGGTTCCTGGATAAACATTGAACATGAATTATCTTACTTATCACAGCAATCCATAATGGTCTGCATTCTAAAATCGAAGAATACAGGAGTTATCCAGGTTAGGCAGCTATTAAGGTCACACAGCTAGTAAATCACAGGGTCCAGAGTTAAACCAGCATGTCCAGCTGCAAAAGCCTAGGGTCTCAAACATCTCACTGTGCTGCTTCCTTACTAGATTATAGCATTTTCTGGTTTTCCTCTGTTTTTATTTGTAATGGGAAATGGGGACATTGTCTTCAATTCTTGGTTTATGTTTATAGCAAAATGGTTTATTTAAATAGTGTGTGATCAGTTTACTCAGGTTCAACTTGATGACAGAGAACTTACCCAGTTATCTGAATATCTCTGCTCTTGAGGTAAAACAAGAGTGGTGCTATTGTGGTGGTTGTTTTATTGGTTTTGTTTTGACTTTTTAAACCCTGAGTGACTCAGTTCATTTGGCCTCTCTGTGTTTCATGAGATAACTGCTCAATTCTCAATTTCTCTTGGCTTGCTAGAAACAGTCTCCGTCTAAATCATGAGGCAATAAGACGGATACAGATGTTGCTGCTGCTTGTTGTTATTATTTTTATTAGTTTTAAAGTTTTTTTTAAATGTCTTCTTCTGCGAAGAATTTGGAAGTATCCTTGCCTGTGGAAATTCCAAAAGGAAGATGTCTTTGAAAAACTCAGTCTTGAAGAGTAAAATGTATTTCTAAAGATGATGATTGCATTTTATGTGAAATATTTCCATAACACAGCCACTCCCTCAGTGTTCTCTAGGCACAGTGACCTTGGAAGTGGGAAGAATCAAAGCCGGCCCGTTCCATTCCGAGAGGAGCCCGTCTCAAAGCAGCCAGGTGAGTCGCTGCGGAATCCACTGGGGTGATGCAGTCCGTTTGCTCAGAGAGGCCCTAGATGGGCCCCACTGCGGTCTGCCCGGCCTCTGGCGGCCTCTGCTCTCTCCCTGTCCCCCTCTGAAGCAGTGCTCAGCTTTTCTGTCGCGTCTCCCACAAGAGATCCAACTCCATCATGCACCAACAAAAAGCAGATCTATTTAAAATTTTGTGAAAAATTTCCAGGGGGTTAGGTGCAAGCCACACTGCATTCTAACCCCCAATACATCCCCATTCAGCATCTCTCCTTCCTTTTCCCTCTGCAGCTTCCCACATTAACTCCTGTTTTCTCCCCTGACCTTTCCTTCTTACAGCCTCTAAATAAGAGATCACCTTTGCTGTCAGGAGTGATTGGGTTCCACCCTCATCTGTTCAGTAGAACATGAACTCAGTCTCTGAACATTATTTAAGCAGGTCTTTTAGAGGGCCCCAGTTCAGGGCTAAGTGAAAATAAAAGAAAGCACTGTTTCTTGCTTAAGTGTTTTTAAATGTTAACCTTTAGCATAACAGACACCAGAGCAAATATGCTCCCAAAACCCGACTGTACATAGCAAAAGCAGATGTCGTTGGATGAACGGACCAAAATGCTACAGTCAATTGAATAAGAAAATACAAAATAAGATATTTGACTTTATTGCACACTCTGATGGGGAGCACTTTTCTTTCTGGTTCAAAATTATATTGATTTTTGTTAGAAATTTCAGAAGTAGATTTCCTGATGAACTCATATGGTTGTTAAATAAGTATTACTGTATCTGAGTCATATTCTGTCACAATTTAATGACTAAATCTCTCTGGGGATCATTTTTAAATTAGCTCATGGGTTTAGTCTAAATTAGGCTATATATTAGACTTTTTTCATATTTGTGTGTTATAATTTTAGATGAGCATTTGCATGTTGACGTGCTCCAGAGTCAAATCAGGATTAAAATATTCCAATTATTTGGAGGCCTTACAGTTTGAGCTATTTTATCTATACCTTGCTGTGAAACTACTTTTCAGGAACTCTAGGAGCTCCACATTTAGTCTTTGAAATTAATGTAAGTTCCAATTAGATTGGCACCTAGAATACAGATGGAAAAACAATTGTGTTTGGAAGTGGAAATTACAGAATTCCAGATACATACCTGACATATTTTATAATTCTACAAAACTTACAGTTCAGGACTGACTAGTGTTGATTTTAGTAGTTGTTATTTTTTGTTTTTGCTTTTGTTTATTTTTAAGCTTTTTATTTTGAAATAATTATTGACTCACAGGAAGCTGTAGGCATAGTATACGTATGTGTATAGTGTACTCTTTGCACAACTTCCCCAGGAGTAACATCTTAACTATAGTGCAATATCAAATCCAGGAAATTGGCTTTGAAACAATGCTTGTTTTTTAATAGCTGTTTCTTAGCTATCTCTGCCATTCCTACATTGTGGAGACAAGCTCTGACACTAATAATTGAAAGCAACAAATTAACTTTATTCATAAAGGAAATTATTTTTGATGTGAAGTTCTTAGTTTTTTTTTGTTGTTTTATTTTGTTTTGTTTTATAGGACTATAGTGCCTATTACAAATAATTTAATTGATCACTTATTCATTATACCTGTAATTGGCACCTGCTGAGTGCCAGGTACTATGGCAGGAGCTGGGAATATAGAAATTTAAAAATTGGATTTATTGTCCTTAAGAAATTTAGTTTAAGTAGAGAAAACAAGGACTCCAAGTACCTGTCACGATGCATAGGTATTCTGTGCAAGCACTAAATTGCTCAAAGGTGATGTACATAGAGCCAGTGTTGTGATTTAGGGAAACGATCTCTGTAATGAGCAATCTAAAGATCACCTCAGAATTAATCTTTGGAAGTGTGTCCAAGGAAGAGGGAGGAGCATATGCAAAGACCCAAGAGCAGGAGAAAACTTGGCCTCTTCAGCAGAGGTACAGAGTCTGAGAGAGAGAAGAGCTAGAGATGAGAGCAGACATGTGGGCTAAGTGCAGATCTCGAGTAATTTGTAAGTGACTTTAAAGAACTTCATTTCAAGCATTCCTCTTTTCTTGACATGATTTGTTTTTACTACATTGTCAAAAGTTAATCATTCACTCTGTGAAAAACCTACCAAGATAGCATATTTTTCTTTAGTATTTATAGCAAACATTTATCAATCAATATTCAACTGAAAAAAAATCTTATGTAGCTGAACTGTACATGCTCATTGTCATGTATGAAGCTGTAGTTCGAGACACTTGGCAAGTCCCTCTCCTCAATCTTATCTTCTGATGTCAAAAGCCTATTTTCATCAACCTATCCTTAAAGACCCCTTACTTAGCTCCTTAATTACTGCCATTAGTTTCCTGTTGAGTGATCCTAATTCTCCAGTTTTTGTTTAAGTTCCAGTCTATGCACATCATCAGTTTAAATTTAGGGAGGATTAGCTTGAATAAAATTATGAACATACATGAAAATTTTAAATAGTTTGAAGTCAATTTCACCCTCCATTTTAGCTTCAATTCATTTATGTCACTAGGCAAATTCTTCTTTAACAAGAAAAAAATATATATAGAAACTACATTTAAATTGCCCTTCAAATTATCAGATGCCATCATCACTTAACAGATTTTCTCTCTAGATGAATTGGAAGTATTGGATTCTTAAAAAAATGGGGTATTTAGAGGCTATTATTACTCTCAAACTTTCCAACATAATTGTTGCATATTTATAGGTGAGTGAAGGCAGCCTGTCGTCTTTCACTTTTCCAATTTCTGGATCCAGTACATCTGAGTCCTTGGAAAGTAGCTCGAAGAAGAATGCACGTAAGATTGGCTTGATATTTTAAACCTGATTTACTGGTTTGAATTTTGACCATCAACACTGATTTGTTTCCTATTTCAAATTACCTCTGAGCTTTCTTGTCCCCAAATCATCCTGTTTCCTAATATAGGTACACAAATGATGTGTTGGCAAAAACTTCTGACCAACACAAAGCTTTTCCCATTTGATGTTTACCAACCGATAGGATATATAAAATGTTAGAATCAGTATCCTGTTATTTTTCGTACTAAGCAGATTGGCTCTATTTAATGTAACACCAAGACATCAGTAGATGCCAGTAAGTAAAGCCTTCCTTTTCCATGAAGATTGCAAACATTTTGATTGAGAAAATTAATATAATCCTCCTGTGTTTACATAAAATCCTGATTCATGATTTTTTTTTTGGAGGGGGGCTTGGAGCATTGGTTGAAAGTTGTTCAAATTGAAGAAATTAACCATATGGCAGTCTCTGTTTTTAATGTGACTAATATTCTATAAATTTAGCCCTAAGTCCATGGATTTTTTTAATGCATCATGGCTTTATTTCTCTCAGCTGTGCACATGTGTCTTTCTATCCAAAGCACATTCTGTCCTTGACTCATTCAATGTGGATTATAAAGTTATATAATTAGTGCTGAAAATGAAAAGGAAGAAATGAGATAGTGTTGTACATTGTTCTAACTAGAGCGATATAAAGAATTCCATTGTGAGACAAATCTAGTTATGTGTACTAGTAACTTTGAGCAGCCTCTTTCAAGAAAAAGGAATCAGGGTACCCCTTTGCTCACCAGTTCCAGACATAAACTAACATTTTAAAAGACATAAAAATGCTTTAATGACCTTATTTTGTCTTTTTCCCCTTTACAGTGGCATCTGAAATACAGGGATTAAGAACAGTTGAAATTAAAAAGGTAATTTGGAAAAAAATTTTTTTTAAATAAAAGATAATTTGGGGGGGAAGAGAAAACAATCTAAACCTTTTTGACTTAAAAATCATATGCATGTTCTATATTTCCAAAAATGGTATCAACCTAGTCTGTAGTAAATATTGCCCTCTCTCTTGCCTCTCATACTGATGAGTAAGCCTTTGCCTTCTAAAGAAATGTCCTAGTTCTCCTGAACAGATCCCTCTCGCTGCCATACACAAGAGGGAAAATAAAATTAGCTACCATTTACTGAGCCTTTACTATGTGCTGAACATTCCTGTAGACACTTCATATCATCATTATCTCATTTAATATTCACTGTCGCCCTAGGTGTCAGGCTTGATCATCTCCATTTTGAAAATGAAGGTCTAGGGATCCACTGAGAGATGTGAACCTTCTAGGTCCCAGGATTTTTGAGTGTGGGTTCCTACCTTTGAGCAAATGTCCCTCTGCTTCCAAAAATTGTGGTCTTTTCACTTCATTAGTTTACCTGCTTTTTCTCAGTCCTGCAACATGGTTTTCATTTAGCATGCTTTGGTGACCTTTACCTCCTGTGCTTATTTTCCACACTAAGGATCTTATTTTCACACTAACGACCTGTATCAAATAAAGTAAAATAAGGCAGTTTTCCTGAACCACATATTCCACCCTCACACCTGGGACATCAAAGTTAACTGTAGAAGATTTTGCCAAAGAAACAAATGTCAATTAAAAATATCACTTTGATCAAAATATTTTCTGTTCCCATGGCAGGGACCTACTGACTCATTGGGAATCAGCATCGCTGGAGGAGTGGGAAGCCCACTTGGTGATGTTCCTGTATTTATTGCAATGATGCACCCAACTGGAGTTGCAGCTCAGACCCAGAAACTCAGAGTAAGTTTTGCTGCTGATAGCAAGCAGCAGCCTAGGAAATGTCGTGAAAATTTTTCTAAACCCTTTGAATCTGGCCAGCTGTTGCAAGGTAGTAGTAAATGCCTATATCTGCTTTTACATCAGCTAATACAGCCCCCAGCAGGGCTTGCTTTGGGTAAAAGGTAAAGAAAATTTAAAGAAAGGAGAAAATGATGCTGTTGTATGCAAATCTGCAAGTAAGTGAAATGGAAAGGTTTGCAGCTGTTTCTTAATATCTTTTTTCTTACTCTGTGGAACAGTTTAAAAGAAAACAAAAAACTATTTTCAGAACACCAGCATAAAATAATTTCTTTTCCTTAAATGTTTCAGTAGCTTGAATGCCAATTTAATATTTTAAATAAAATGTATCACTTATGTTGCATTTCATTGTTTTTAAGAAGTTTAATGTAAATATGACTTACAATGTTATAAAATGCAGAACGTGCTTCTAAATTGAGGGATTATCCAAACATGCATTCTGTACTGAAATTTGTGCTAACTGCCCAGGCATGAAATCAAAATAAATTAGTCTCTTTAAAGTAGAATCTGTATGGCCCTATGCCTCAAACAAGGGTCTCAGAATGTAATAACATCTTAGTTCAGTCTCTAAATCAGGAATGGTTCAGTCTCCTTTGATATCTAACTCTATGGCTGCCACTTAGAAACTGATTGTACACTTAGCCCAGGAGTCAGCAAACTTTTTTTTAAAGAGATAGGTAGTATATATTTTAGGCTTTGCAAGATATGGATCTCCATTGCAACTTTTGATCTCTGTTAAGGACTATAACACCAAAGCAGCATGGACAAGAGGTAAGTGGAACAAATGACCGTTCCAACAAGACTTTATTAACCAGAGCAGGCAGTGGGCTAGATTTGTCCTGGGGTCCATAATTCACCAAGCCCTGTCACATCTCATGTTCATAATAATATGTTCAGAGAAATTCTGATTTCCAAATCATGTTAGATATTTTATTCTTTTAATAGGAAGTAATAATGTCTTACCCAAGAGAAGTGGAGAGAAGGGAAGAGTGGTTTTCTTCTCTTCTGGAAACCATAGAGCTCTTTTTGTGGTTGCTGCATCTTGTACTGCTTTTAACTGTATGGATTTGGAAGGTGGAGAAGAAAATGACTGTCAGGTCTGAGTGTCCCACTCCCTGTGGTTGCTTTAGCAGGTGGCTGTCTCTCTCCCCCTTGCAGGTTGGGGATAGGATTGTCACTATCTGTGGCACATCTACTGAGGGGATGACTCACACCCAAGCAGTTAACTTACTGAAAAATGCCTCTGGCTCCATTGAAATGCAGGTAAGATTTTGATTCCCAAAATTCATAATATGCATAGCTTAAGGGCAATTGAGCTTTGATGTTAATGGAGCAAAAATGTTTAAATCTCCTGCTCTTATTTTATTTAATGTTTCTCTTGAGCATAAATGTTTACGAATACTAACATGGTGCATATGAAACACATTCCTTAACATTTTTCTCCTGATGCATTTATTGTCTCATACTCACACGTCAGGGGGAAAAAATACAAGGTTTTCGCGGTAAATGAGTAATTGCTAGAATTTAGAATTATGCTAAAGATCTTTTAAAAAGTAATTCCCTGTGAGACCATGTATCAAAAGCATCAAAGAACTTTGTAGAATTGAATTAGTAGAATTTTCTTACTGTCGGTGGGAGAATACTCTGGACTTTGTGAAATTTCTTTCTCTTTGTTTATATGTTGGGTGAACAGATGTGATTAGGTTGACAATAAAATATATGTTTTCATCCAAATCCTCATTTTGAAGGAAAAAGTACTAATGTGTCCCTAGCCACTGCATGAGCATATTTTTCTCTTTTTGTTCGCTTATCTTATGCCCAGGTGGTCGCTGGAGGAGACGTGAGTGTCGTCACAGGTCATCAGCAGGAGCCTGCCAATTCTAGTCTTTCTTTCACAGGGCTGACATCAAGCAGCATATTTCAGGATGATTTAGGGTGAGTTCATATCTTATGGTTTATATATCATCTGTCACTTAACAGAAAAATCCCCATCAGTTGCACCCTGTGCCTCATGTTCTTAGCATTCACATAGAGGTGAAATAATTGGAAATGAAGTGTGAAATGTGAAACCCTGGTGCTTCTAAAGTGTTCAATAACTAGGCGTGGATTTAAGCCATCAAAAATAGATGATAGATAGATGGATGGATAGATAGATAGATAGATAGATAGATAGATAGATAGATAGATAGATAGACAGACAGACAGACAGACAGACAGACAGACAGACAGATAGATAGGCAGACAGGGAAGCCACTACCCTGCATACATTTTCAGTTCTAAATTTGTTTGAGGGATATTTTGTCTCGAAGTTGCTATAACCCTGTGTGAGATGGAACAAATCTATTCTTTAAAAACTCCCACTTCACCTGCTCATTTAATAAATTGTCCTTTTGGTTGAAAAAAATCAGTTACCCAACACTTAGGTATGTAAGCGTTAGAAAATACAGAGGGAAAAGAGAAGAGAGGGATACATTAGAATTTTTAAATAATCTGATGGAACTATCGCATCCCTTATGAAGACTTTTTCTCTCTGAGCTTTGGAATGTTGATATTTGTGACTTACTCCGTGATCATCCCTGCACTTTAGCTTCTCACTTTAAATAAACTGAAAAAAGGGTGAGTTTCTACGTGCAAGGACATACTGAGAATGTGCTAGTTTAAAGAAAGTATATATGAGTAATAGAATTAAGGTGTGAAGTAGGATTCCATTAGATTATGTAAATTTTAAATGCTGAGCACAGCCTGTACTGACAATTTAAGAATACCCAGAATATACCACCATCAGCAACACACAGCCTTATGCCAGCTCTAGGTAGATGTCGGATTCACAGAGCTATATAAAAAAAAATTCAAGACTTCTTTTTCTCCTCCCCTTTTCTGTAGACCTCCTCAATGTAAGGCTATTATGCTGGACCGAGGACCAGATGGCTTGGGGTTCAGTATAGTAGGAGGGCATGGCAGCCCTCACGGAGACTTGCCCATTTATGTTAAAACAGTGTTTGCGAAGGTAAGCTTGCACATTTTAATCACCCACTCTCCCCTAAACATTCATTAATAGTGGTCAGCAGCTGGCTTATTAGGTTATGGCCTGAGGTAACGCCAAATGGTTAACAGTTGATCATTTTCTTTCGGAACTCCCTACAGGAACAGGTCATTAAATCTTTTTGTTCAGTTTGTGGTTTAATTACATATAAAGGAAAATAGGCTCAAATTGAAATTCCGTGGGAACTCTCAACAATATATATACATATTAATGTTTATGAATTTCAGTGAGACAATAAGGCTTGTTTATTTCCTTTGAAAACAAGTTGCAGTGATCGAGATCATGTTTTAAAAATGGGACATTTTGGAGATATGCTTCAGAGCACTGGCTTTTCTTTTTTTTAACATTTATTTTTGTTGTGAAATATAAAATACATAAGGAAAAATACATATGACATCTGTAGATTAATTAACAAGGTTTTTATTTTAAAAATAAAGGTTCATTGACTAAGATAGAAAAATAGCCACTAAAAAACACTTGAGAATCTGGCAGTCCTATCTCTAACAATAAGTTAACTATTCAATAAAAAATAAAAACCATTTGTATATAATTGCATCTTATAATAAATCATTCTGTCTTAAGAATGTTTAGAATATCACTAAACATTAAATAATATAATCCCATATAATTTTTGTAATTCCTTGTTAACAAATTTTTTCTTGCGCTACAAAATTGGACAAAATTTCCTACAGAAGAAAGCCAGAATCCTGTAATTTTTCAATGTAAAGGAACAAAACTTAGTCAAAACTCATTGAAAGCTTTGATACAGGGAGTTTAGATTAGTGCTTTGGTCCTTTAAGGTTCCCACCTGTGGAGGTTGCTTTCTATTTTTTAAAGCAACCTTTTTTTTTTATTTTTTTTAACAAATTTAAAGTGCTGTGCTTGCAGCAAGCTAGCTGTAGGCTTTATTTTCAGGAGATTTTTTTTTAAGCCATTGATATGTCCAAAAATAAAAGAGAGCATTTGCGAGTGCATAAAGACACGCAAGTCTTTTTCCTCAGCCTAGGAACAATTTATTTAAAGCATGCTAGTTAGAACATATTTTAAGAATTTCATCGTTATGGATTTCTTATTAATTTTTCCATTTTTTCAGCTTATATTTAATTGCACAATTGCCTACCAAACGCATGCTTTAAAGTTTTTTGTTTGTTTTTTTTCTCCCAAACAGCAATGTCTGTATTTAATCTAAATCATTTAAGGCCCATAAGGAACACGAAGAGTCTGCCTACCCTTGGAAATTCAGAAAGTAGGCAGCTTGAGTGTTTTTTTTTCCAAAGCTACAGAAAATGAGAATTAACAGTGGATTTAAAGTCAGGTCTGGTGCCTTGTCCTGCTCCTGCCGGAGCAGTTGTTTACCTTGAATATCAGCCGCATGCTTCTGCAAACCTTTGGATTTTGCCTTCATTCCTACCTGATCCCTTTGTCATTCTGTAGGTCTTCTTTTCAGGGTAGAAGAAAAGCCTGGCTTCTGGGTTCCCACTATGCAAATTCCCGAGCGTTCTTTATTAATTTGAGTTCTCACCAGTTGCTGTGTTGAGCAGCCAAAACACACATCCAACTATTCTATTGACTGCTTAATGCTCTCTTAAGTTGGACTCTCCATGCGCAAACCTTTTAGGAAAAAGGCCCCTTTGTGTATGTTCATAATTGCTTAACAGCTGTGGAGGACCCGTGGCGCACCGCGAGCTCTGAGTGTACATTAGGGTAACTTAGGTTCGTGTTGAGGTCTTTTCCTGCTGTGTTGCTGGGAGGCAGCATTCTTTGAGAAGTAAGCAAGTCTCCTTTATAATTGCAGGGAGCGGCCTCTGAAGATGGGCGGCTAAAAAGGGGCGATCAGATCATTGCTGTCAATGGTCAGAGTCTGGAAGGAGTAACCCATGAAGAAGCTGTTGCCATCCTTAAGCGGACAAAGGGCACTGTCACTTTGATGGTTCTTTCCTGAACTTGCTTGCCAGAATGGAGCCACCCCAAGCCCTCACCCACATACCGTCCTGGAGGGAGAATGGAACTATGCTGGTGGACTTTTCCCATCTTCCATTCATTAGGCTATTCAGAACTGTAGGGGAGACAATTAACATTTAAGTTTGTTTTTCTCATATGCAAATAGTTCATACTGACAGCCTAGCACCAGTTTTTCTTCCCCTCCAATTCTGTGAGCCTGAACTCAAAGAAAAGGAATGTTTGCAGAAGAAAATCTAGTCTTTGTGAAGATACCTGACATTTTATAGTCACATGGGCAAAAATTATTGTGTGCTTAACTAGTTAGCAGAAAAAGAAAAATAATTCTAAACCTAACCATAGAATAAATTTTTCCATAAATCGGGGTGAAAAATGAAATATAAAATTAAGAAGAAAGTCTTAGAGTTTTACAAAAATACCTAATTTTTATATTAGGCACTCATCCTCTTTCCCCCACTCCAAATAACAAAAAGAAAATAAGTTTTTCATTAAAAAACTTTAAAAATGTTCTCACTGTTTAAAAAAGTAACTGTTTTTAAATGGTACATCTTCCTACCTCCATATAAGCATATGTATTTTCCTGCTAAGATTGGTTTATAAAACTGAATAAATAGCAAATATAAAAATCAACATCCCTAAATTTTGTAAAGAAAATATTTAATGTCCATCTGAATGTGTGTTTTCATTTTTTGTCTTGTTATGAAATATTGTCATGTTGCTATAAGTAGAACAATGATGTTACCCTGTGTTGACTGTGTTTCCTCTCTGAAGCAGCCGTGCTCATCATGGAGGAATATGGAGGGATCCTAGAATCTTTCAGTGCTAGTTTTGACAAGTTATGCAGTACCAAAATGTGTTGGTGCACTATGCAATTGGTTTCCAATTAGTGTTAATCATAATGACAGAGAAAAAAAGGAATGTGTTAGTAATTATTTTGGTTGTATGCCATTAGTAAATTGATAGAAAAATTAAGGGGATTAAACATAACTTCATTTCATTGCCTTAGATTAACATGTTATAATACAATAGTATAAGACTAAGGGAAACAGATGGAGCTGTTTATTGAGACAACTGGTGAGAAATTATCATGTGTTCATTCCCATTTTAGAGCGTGAAACTCCTACATTAGAATATATAAAGTCACTTTAAATATTATCTATATTTGTAACAGAAGTAGTTTACAGATATTTTATTACAGCATTTTTGTGTAAATGCAGAATTGAATAAATGAGAAGTGCACAAATAAGGTGGGGCACAAATAAAGCTGGCATATTTTTTGTTCTTTTTACTAGGGAAAGACTTTATTATATTATTTAAGATTTATAATTTGAAATTGGTTTGTATCATGTCTAACTGAACATATGGTGTCCATAGTTACAATTAGACAGTTTGGATGACATCATTATGAAAAGCTCAGTATTTTTTTTATGTCCAGAATTTTTTTATAGCGCTGAAGATTCATTGGAAGAGAATCAACATCTTAAGACGAAAAGAAGCATTCTGCCTGAACAGACCTACCTTGAAGATCTTGCAGGTTCGATTCCCAACTACCACAATAAAGCGAATATTGCAATAAAGCAAGTCATATGAATTTGTTGGTATTCCAGTGCATATAAAAGTTATGTTTACAAACTATACTGTAGCTGTAAGTGTGTAACAACATTTTGTCTAAAATATCCATGTTCATAACTTAATTAAAAAATACTTTATTGTTATCAATGCTAACCATGATCTGAACCTCTAGTGAGTTGTAGTCTTTTTGCCAATGGAGGGTCTTGCCTCAATGTAAATGGCTTCTGATGGATCAAGTGGTGGTGGTTGAAGATTGGTGTGGCTGTGGCAATTTCTTAAAATAAGACAGCAATGAAGTTTGCCACATCGGTTGACTCTTCCTTTTACTTGAATTCCTAGAGGCCATTGTAGGATTAATATTTGGCCTAATTTCAATATTGTTATGTCTCAGGGAATAGAAAAGCCTGAGGAGAGGGAGAGCAATGGACAACAGCCAGTCAGTGCAGCAACCACAGCACAGACGTTTGTCAATCAAGTTCACCATCTTACAGGGGCAAGGTTCGTGGCATCCCAAACAATTACAATACTAACACCAAAGCTCACTGATCACAGATCACCATGACAAATAAAACAGTAATGCAAAAGTTTGAAATATTGTGGGAATTACCAGAATGTGACACAAGGACACAAGTTGAGCACGTGCTGGTAGAAAAATGGTGCTGGTAGACTTGCTTGGCGCAGGGTTGCCACAAACCTTCAATTTGTTAAAAAAGAAAAAAAATGCAGTGTCTGCAAAACGTAAACAAAAGCAAGGCGCGCTGAAACAGAGTGTGCCTGTCTGTGTTTTTTGTTTTTTGTTTTTTTTTTTTGCATGGGCAGGCACCGGGAATCGAACCCGGGTCCTCGGGCATGGCAGGTGAGCATTCTTGCCTGCTGAGCCACCGTGGCCCACCCCTGTCTATGTTTTTTAAGGTGCTTATAACACCAACATATTACAGGTTGTTCCTTACAGTTGTCAAGAGCTGAAATGTGTTTATTTGGGAAAAACTCATAATGAAAATTATTTATATTAATAAGCATGAAAAGTCTAATGTGAGCAGTAAGTCAGGAGTTAGGGAACCTTTGTCCTACTAATTCTGCCCAAATTAGGTAATGAACATGTGCCGTCCTGCTGTGATTTATCTGTGGAATGATAGGTTATTTTATCTCAAAGCTTCCATCTAGTTCTGAAATATAAGAACTCTGTGATTCTTAGTTTTAAATAATGAGTGAGTAAAAACGACGTATTGCACCCATTTGGGTGATATTCAACCCAGTTGGGTGATATCCAACTAATAATTGTAATTTGAGGTAGTTGATGAAATAAAATTCATTTCAGCATCCCAGTGACATGTCCAGTTTCTTAGTAGTCACTTCGTGGCCTTGCCCTGAAGGGGAGCCTGCCAATACTCTTTCAGAGTGGCTGCTGGACACTGCACTGCCCCTGTTTGAACTAGCTAAGATTTTTACAGAGGATGCTCTCTGGCAGACCCTGTGGGGCCTAATCAACCAGCCATATTAAACTTTGAATGAATATGTTGGAGTCAGTGAAAGCAGCCCGGTTAGGTGTCTTAAGTAAATGTCCCGACCTACTAACATTTGCCTAGCTGATGGGTGAGACTCAGTATCTGTTTGCTGAGCACATGAATGGTTAAAGTTCCTGGCATTAAATTGTTTCCATGGGCTAGCTGCAGCCTTCTGACTAAATACAGAAAGAAACAGTGGAAATGCCTCTGTAAGGATATAAAAACACTTGAGAAAAGTTCCCCTCCCGAATTGCTATTAATTAACAAAGTCAAAGCACATGAACCAGAAGAAGAAGGAAGGAAAAAAGTTAAATTTAAAAGGAAAAAAGTATAGATCCATCAATATTGTAGAGAAATGAAAAAGGCTTATACTTCTTAGATTATTGTTTCTAGAAATGTAACCCTTCTTAGTGGTGAAGGGAGGAAGTGCTTGAGCAAAGAGTTTAAATAAAGACTGGAGCATTATAGTGTCAATGCCATATACAGCCCAAAGCAGTGTGTTGCCTGCGCAGGTTCAATATGATTGCTTGCTTGATTAAATCATCCTGGAAAATATTGTATATTCCTAGTGTTCTTCATCTCTCCTCCAAAAAATAAAAAAAAAGGTCTTTCATTCAGCACAGTCTGATTGTAGTAGCAGGAGTAGCAATGAGTTACAGCGAGTCAGTAGGATTCATAGAGCAGAGCAGTGATGGAGTTGGAAGCATAAAAAAAGAGAATTAATGAAAGATCAGACAAGAAAAAGGAGAGGTTTTTTTTTAGGAATCTTGATAAAGTAGGTCTTGATAGAGATGAAGCAAAAGTAGCTCTTTGCTCCCCTGAGATGTACAATATTAAGCTGCCTTCGATCTCCTCCCCCAGGTTATGGTCTGAGAATGCCGTGCAGTGATTCAGTTTCCCTCTTCAGATCTCAGTCACAGTGAACAGAGAAGGAGAAAGGATGCCCGCAGGGAGACAAGAGTAAATATGCCTCTTTTTTTTTTTGGTCTAGGTGTGGAAATGTCAACACTATCATCACCTGCCTTCTGCAGCCCGGGTATGTTGCTTCATGTCAGTGACACGTGTTCTGGAATGCATTTGATTTGTGCAAAGATATTCCTAAACTTTGTGAATGGGACTTTATGTTTAACTTTGTCTCTTTCTAAAGAGAGTTACTTGTAAGGCGGGATTGACCTCCATTAGCTCAAGAGGAAAAAAATTGTTGGTGTCAAAAAAATTTCTAAATGAAAGAACACAAAAATGAGTGAAAACATATGTTCTTAAAGTGGCTTCTATCTGTTTGACTTCACAGCTTCTTTCATCTTCAAAATATAGGTTTTCTGTACTGCCATTTTAATATAAATTAGAAAAAAACGTATTATTATATTTCTCAAATTTTAATAAACTGTCTCAGGCAAATAGCGAAAGGTTTCATACTAGGCCCTGAAAAGGATCTTCTGTCAAGGAAGGAAGCGAATCTATGGTAAGGATCTCAAAACTGTCTCACTGAAAATGGTTCCTAAAGTTTCCAAAAGTTCTACCATCAAAAAGACTGCCTCAGGCAGCCCCTAGGAGGGAGCTTCTTTTGAAAATGTGTCATTTGTCTACATCCTTTGTGATCCTTCTACCCTCTGCCACTGCCCCCCCACCCCATCCTCCTTACTTGCATATTTTCAGAAACAAACATGATTGTCTTTGAAAACATATTTTTTCTTCTTGTTTTTTTTTCGTATATCATGCTAGAAATTGCCCAGCAGTGTCTACCTTGAAATATTTGGCATTCAGAGTTCTACTCTCCTCAACTTCACTAACCTGATATTACTTTATTCCAGTCAGTATAATTTACAGATTTGCCTTTGATTTAGAAAATTAAATGAGATAGTATTTAAAAAGCGTTAATACTATGCATAGCACAAGTATGCCAGTTTGAAACCGTCATGAATTCCAGAAAAGCCATGTTCTTTAATCCTCATTCAGTATTGCTGGGTGGGATCTTTTCTTATTGTTTCCATGGTGATGTGGCCCACCCAGTTGTGGCTGGTAACTTTTGATTAGATGGTTTCCATGGAGATGTAACCATCTCAATGTGGGGGTTGCTTACTGGAACCCTTTAAGAGAGAACTGTCTTGGAAAAAGCATTAGTGCTGACAGAGCCCACACAGCCAGAGATCTTTGGAGATGTAGAAAGAAAACGCCCCTGGGGAAGCCTCATGAAATGAGAAGAGAAAGCTAGCAGATGTCATCGTGTGCCTTCCTGGCTGAGAAAGGTGTCCAGAAGCCAGAGACCCCAGCAGGCACCAGCGACGTGCCTTCTCAGCTGACAGAGGTGTTCTGGATGGTATCGGCCTTTCTTGAGTGAAGGTGACCTCCTGTTGGTGCCTTAATTTGGACATTTTCATGGCCTTGAAACTGTGAACTTGCAACTTAATAAATTCCCTTTTCTAAAAGCCATTCCATTACTGGTGTACTGCATTCCAGCTTTAACAGACTAAAACAGCAAGCTATCAAGAAATGGTAATAATAGTTTTACTTGTAATATCCTGGACGACATAGTGTAGTATAAATGCAATAGTCTTCTTTAAATGACCTTCAGTTTCCATTTTGTGTAATTGTGTGTCTTCTTCAGAGGTAGATACAAATAAACTTATATCCATTTTTCCAAAATTTCAGTTGTTTTGCATACAACCTCCGTTGTTTTCTGTATCTTATTAAGTCACTAAATACTTGTCTTTAAAACAGACTAATGTTTAAATTTGTGCTTAAAAGAGAACTTCTATCTTGTGCTTTAAATGGAAAACCTGTATCATATGCCATAAATAAGTAACTAGGGAAAAAAACATGTTATTAAATTCTACAAGATACTGTTACTTACCAGGTATCAGCGCTTGAGTCCTGCTCTCTTTGTTAGAAAGGAACAATAACCAATGTTAGTGCTGCCTTTCGGACTCAGTGGACACTCCTTGACATAAAAGAAGTGAAAGAAAATACCTTTCTCATTATATGAGTCAATATTTTCTGATGCCTCCTCAGAGTGCCACTTAAAATGATCTTACAATGTGCCCCCTCTTTGGAAAAACTGCATCATACCAAAATCAGGGATGTTTTGTTTGTAAGACTTCTGTTTTCAAAATGTGGACTCAAGCCAGTTGATTCCTGTTTTTAAGGCTCTTAGCTGCTGGGATTGTTTACCATGTTGTTTATCATGCCAGACTCACTAAAATCACAATGGGGTCATGAGGTTCAATGCCTTAGTTTTGGCATTCCTAGTCTGAAATAACGGACAAATGGCAAATTAATGAAGTAATATGAATGTTGTGGTTTTATTAAATAAAGCTAATGCCTCTTGTACCTGAAGGGCCTTGCAGATGGCAGGCATACCTAATTATGCACCCTGCTAGCTCTAAGGTATGCTGATAAACATCTCTCAACCGAGTATAAAATATCTTCATTCTCCAGGAAAGTTAGAGTTAGGCAACAATACGTAAAGATCAGCTTGACATACTTATTTTTTAAAGTGAAAAAAAAAGTAATCCTATAAGATAAATGAAATAATTATGTTTACCTGATTTTTTTAAATGTCATTATTACGAGTCATGGTTGGTGTCCTTTCTGTGAATGTTAAAATATATGTTTCAGCCTCATCAGAAAAAAGAATATTCTCAAACCAATAAAGAAGTAAAAAAGTGATTAAAGTAAGGAAATAAACTGTAGGTTTACATTTTTACTCACTACATGTCAGTTAAAAAGAAGAATTTGTTAGTAGAACCCTAAATAAATTAATTTGAATGTTCACTCTAAGTACAAAGTAGATTGGCCAGTTATTATGTAGATATTTATAAACTTGTTCAAATCTTCAGGTAGCTCCTCTAGAAAATATGTTACTATAATTAAGTATATAGGAAATGTGCTTTACCACAGCTAGTTAAGAGACTGGATTGAACTTAAAAAAAAAATACTAACTTAAGAGTTCTCTTTGTTTAAGGAACATGAATTCCCGTGAACTTCATTTTGTTGTAATTGGACACCTAAGGTGTTAAAAGCACACTAGCAACTCCTAGTTTTGGCTTCAGAATAATTTTGTTTTGATGCTTTTATAATATTTGTTATACACACCTATTATTTTCTTATAATCAAACATATACTTGTTTCCTACATTTTAAAAATAAAGAGCATGAAATATATTATTCTTTTTCAGATATAGTTTCCTTAAAATAGGAGATCTGCTGCCAGATGTTTACTTGATGATAAAGATGCTGGCTCCTTTTTAAAATAAAACAGTACATAAGTTTTTCATCTTTTACTCCTTAATCCTAGGGTTCATTAATAAATTATTCATTTAAAATTTAAATGTGTAGTGTATGTTACCATTTGGATGGCTTGAAATCTGGCAATTTTTTCTGCCCTATACAGCCACATTGATTTATAGGCACCTGCTATTCGTTCTATTCAGTAGTTGATTTTTTTCGTAAAGCTTGTCCTTTCTGAATATTTATACCTATGGCATTCATGTAATGAAGCCACCTGTCTTGGCCTCCACTTTGTCTTGCATGACTTACCAGCAAATCATAGCTGGTAAGTGTCCTATGTTGAAGGAACCCTAGATTTTTCTGAAATGTGTAAATAGCATGGCCTCTAACTTTCCAAGGCCTTGGGTCCCTATCCTGGCTTGTTCCTTGCTAAAGGGCAACTGACCTCTCTGTAAAATGGAGATGGTAATATCTTTCTGCATTATTAAAGTGAAATGAGATGAAATGTTTACACATGAGCACTCTTGATAAATGATAGAAATATTGTTAATACTACAAGTCAGTGTAACCTTGGGGCTGATGGTACGAATAGTGAATTGTGTGGGGATCTGGAGAGAGTGTGCTGTTGTTGGTATTAATTTATATCCAGGCTGTCAAACTAAACTTTGAAAGTGTCTTCCAACTTTCTCATTCTAGAAACTTCCTCATAATTTCTCCTAGAAAACTAAAGTAAATTATTGCAGAAGAACTGAGAACTGTGGGACGTCCTTGGATGATGAAGTGAATGTGCCACTGTTTTCTATTTTAAATAAGGTATATTGGAGATGGCCATAGTCTAAATCTAGTGGGACATTTCATCATCGATCTAAGCTCGGTGCCTACATAATAAGCCAATTATCTAGTTTTTGAAGTAGTTGGGAATTTATACTATAGCCATCACTCAGAATACCTCCTCCACAAGTTCTGAGTTTAAATTGATTTGTATAAATAAATTCCTTCAGCTTTTCCATTTTTAAAGCATGTGCCTATCCCTTTTCAGAGAAGAAAAAAAGATAAGCTTGATAGACCAAACAGACTTCCCAAAGGAAGTCAGATCAAACTGTCAGCCTGATGCTTCTTTCCTTCCATAAATCATTTCTTGAATGACTGATACTAAATAAGTTGGGGAAATGTAAAGTGGAAATGTATGTACTTCCAGTAGTTAATTCTCCTGTTTTTATTTTTAAGGAGTCTGGGATGGTTTGAAGCTGTATATATCCCAGAAAATCAATTTTTTAAGGCTAATCCACTGTTGTCAGTGTAGACCTATTATGGATGAGAACTTTTGATTAGATTATTTCAGTTGAGTCATGCCCCAGGTGGGTCTTAAATCCTCTTTTTGGAGTCCTGTATAAGAGGATGAAATACAGAGAGTAAAGCACAGAAGACAGAGAAAGAGACAGAAGCTGAGAGAAGGACACAGATAGAAGCTCAGAAAGAAAGCCACAGATGGAACTGCCAAAGGTCAAAAGCAATGAAACCCGGGAGTAGAAGGACCAGCAGACGCCACCATGTGCCATGCCATGTGACAGAAGTCCAGGATCACTGGATCGCCCATAATGCCTTGATTTGGGCATTGTCACAGCCTCAGAACTTAAGCATGTAAACTAGTGCTTCCTGATTGTTAAAAACCAGCCCATTTCTGGGTATTCCATTTCAGCAACTTTAGCAAACTAAAACAGAGCCAAAGAGGAAATGTGCTTTTAAAGAAGACTTCTGCCAACCCACAATCACATATATGACCCATAATAAACTTCAAAGTCTATGAGATCTTGCTGTAAGATTGAGATTTAGGTTAGAGTTATGAGAACAGAAGCTTCTACTTAGGATACAGCCGCATACTTTTCTTTGAGTGTAATGCAAGTTGGTGCTTCTTGAACTGGAAAGCAACTAGTCCATCAAAGCCTAATTTTTAGGTGTGCATACTGAATGGGGTAAACTCATAAACCATATTCTCAACCCCCACTAATTAATAAAATGTTTTGTGGATATTTATGAAAGAAATTGTACATTTCGGTTCCCCAAATATTTGGAAGACAATCAAGAGTCAAAAACCATTTTAAACAGTTAAAGAGTTGAGCTCCCAAAGAATGAACATGTTTATAACAACCTATAACAGAAGTGATAATTTGAAGATAGACGTGTTCATACGAAAGTTGTGGTGGGAAGCTCTGAGTATGTAAGTCCTTGGTAAGTTTTCGTTTATGAACCATTGGCGTGTTTTTTTCTGCCATATTTACCATGATTTTGCTGTTCGAGAAGCATATCTATTTCTCACCTTTCAAATGACAAAAGGTTATTAGAAGTACTTTAACTTTCCATATGGAGATCCTGAATACTAGAAAGATTAGAAACTTAATTGTTATTAAAGAATTTGAATGCAATTGTGGAAAATGTGTCAATTCTGAAGAGGGGAAAAATGGGACTGGAGTCATGAATCTGCCCTTTATGAGCACCAGATACTGAGTTTCTCTAAATCTCTATTTTTATGGGGTAATATCTTCCTCCCAGGATTTTGAAAGTCAAAATATGTATGAATGTGAAAGTCTTCATTAATTTTAAAGTACTATGTAAGCATAGCTCATTGTTATTCCATATTAGCATAACCATACGTTTATGGCTATTTTGCTTAAAAGGTATCAAATTGACCAATATTGTCTAAATATGTAGTCATTTTCATATTATATAGACCTAGAAATGAAACCTTCCTACTGATATAATACTTTATTACTGGATAACATATATCCCACCTTTTCTCGAAAGTATGAGGCAGTATATATAAATTCTTATTTTGTGGTATATGATTTTTTTTTAATGTTCACAACAGAACAATTAAAAAGCAAGTCCACTTCTACCCCCAGCATGATTTTTCCACCATTTTTGTCAAGAGTGTACCTTGGAGTTACCCATTTTATAAAACTTGTCATTTTATAGTGTAGTTGTACTATATTGCCTTATTTTACTTACATTATGGGCTCTGTACTATGCTAGAGGCAATATTAGCACAGGGGTTCTGCTCCGAAATGGGGAAGGTGGGAAGGAATAAGGAAAAATAGAAAGGAGAAAGTTAATTTAGAGGAAGAGGGAAGATCATTAGCCTCAAGCCTATTCTGACACAATTTCTGCCATTGGGTATAACTGCTAAATATGACATCCCTCAGAGTCAGTGGAACAATGGAAAAGAAAAGGGAGTAGGTAGATATATAATTCTAATTTATAGACAAGAATAGAATTTATAAAACTTTACATTTCGCATAAATTATTAAGAGGCTTATAAATGTTTGCTAAGCAATTAATGTGATTTAGTGACTATAAAATAAATGAATGAAGGCATCATTTTGAGACAGTTAGACAAGTCACAAAAAAAAAGAAACCCAGAATAATGCACTTCTGAGTGGTTGACAGAATTTCGGGTCTAGAAGCCAACGCTAGATTGTATCTTCTGTCTCCTCCTTCTTTTCAAATTTAAAAAAACAAACAACTCTGAGTTATCAGAAATAAGATTAAGAGAATGGTGATAAATCATTGATATTTTTCACTCTGAGGAAGTAGGAAAAAAATAACGTACAAGGTCTCCAGGACATGAAAGCTATAACCTAACTGTTACTTGTTTCTACAGACATCTCCAAAATTTAGGTCTGGGTAATTGTTTCCATGGCAATGCATGCTATCTAAGTAGAGTTGGCAATATAGTTGTAACCTTTCTGGAATGTCAATTCTTTTTTTTTTTTTTTTTCACATGGGCAGGCACCGGGAATCGAACCTGGGTCCTCTGGCATGGCAGGCAAGCATTCTTGCCTGGTGAGCCACCATAGCCCATCCTGGAATGTCAGTTCTTAATCAATTGGAACTGCTCCCCAACGTAGTCTTCATTCTAAAAAGAAAGTAAGAGATGTGTATCTTCTTTCATCTAATCTGATTTCTACACCATGGCAAACAGCATCTTTTAGACAAATAATAAATCTCCATAAAAATTAATAGTTCGCCCTTGTTTAGCTCCCTTTTATCTTTGGTGTGTGTGTGTGTATATATATATATTTTTTTATTATTATTATTTAATTTTTTTAACATGGGCAGGCACCGGGAAACAAACCCAGGTCTCCGGCATGGCAGGCAAGAATTCTGCCACTGAGCCACCTTTACCCACCCTAACTTTGGAAATATTGATGCTAATTAAAATAGTCCATTCCACAGATACCGTTTGGTGCCCTGCAAGGAAATGTATATTTCCTCTGTCCTTTAGTACATGAACCATCTGAAGCCCCTTGTGAAGCATCATGACAGATGGTATGAAATCAAGAAGTGAAGTGAAGCCAAAATCTAGACATTTCAGAGGATTTCAGTTTTCTGGATTAAATCATCAAGTAAATTGTTCCAATAACCCAGTTACTTCTCTAGTGTAAATTTGGTTTTAGGTATAATTGATATAAAGTACAAACAGAAAAACTGAATGCGCAGGGCTATGCATTTTATTTCTGAGTCAATCACCAGAGCACACTTCGGTCTGGAAACATGGTTTTTCCCTCTGTATTCTGAACGGACACTTTAGACAGTACATTTTTCTTGTAATAGATGATGGATTAGGGGCTCCGTGGCCATGGGTACTTGGTGGCATCTTTGCCAGCCTTCCCTTCTCCCCCACCACACTGCTCCCTCCCCAGTGTGAAGGTATCTGGACATTCTTCCCATCCTCTTATAGCAGTACTGACATGCTTTCTGTCCATGTGATTATCTTCACTCTTGTTCAGGATTATAGGAGAATGATTCCCTGCCTCTTGCAGAGTAATAGATAAGAGCTAAATTCCTGAAAATAGATAAGGGTGTAAATATTGCCTGGCATAAAAAGAAGTAGGAAGTAACAGTGATAATGCATTTCTCAGAAGAATCCTAACATTGAGGTCCCTAGTTAAGATGAGTGGAAATAGCTCTTTGCCGAAGACCAAACTGAGAAAATGAGGCACATATAAGATGGAAGGAGTAACCTGACTGCAGGATCAGAAGAAGGCCTCAATTCCAACCCATTATTTCGGCAGAAAGATTGGAGGACCGGAGCTCTTTCTCCAAATGTCTCCATTTGATCTAGAAGAGATGTTTACAAACCCTGGACAAATGAAACCAAAGTCTGTGGGAGTGAGGTAATTGGAGAGTTCCATGAAATCTATTTCCCTATCTATATCTTAGTCTTCTATAGCTAAGTATGACATCCTATAGCTTATTTAGCAACTTTTCAATCACTTTTACTTTATTCTGAGCCCTCTGCAAATCCTTCCTTAAATGGTAGACTTGAAATTTAAGGCTAATTTTCATAACACCATGATCAGTGGGAAAGCCATAATTTATCTGTAACCTAAATATAAATGGGCCAAATTCAAAGAAACACTGTCTGGCAACCAAAAATATAACTTAAAGCATTCTAAACATGTGTTCCTGTATAAAAAAATAGCTGCCATGCCCATCAGATCTTCTTAAAAGTCTTGACTTCTATGCTGTCTGTATCTTCCACACTCAAAGAAGCTCTTAAAAATTACATCCCCTCCCCTGCTTATCCACCCCAGTACTCTCCTCACATTATATGCTGCCCCATTTCCTTCCTCCAACTTCAACCAGGCATGACCACTTCAGCCTGCTAGTCGCCAGCCTGATCCAGCACATCTGGACAACCCGGAAACTCCATATGTGACTCCCTGGCTGTGGAGGGCAGCACAGGCCCAGAGCTCCAAGGAAATACAGTTCACCTTCAACTCAGACCACTTTTCTTGATGGAGCATCCTATTCTATGGACTCAGCACACAAATAATGATAGCAAGCAAAAACCTGTCTGCTTGGGAGAAAGTGAAGATAAGGTGTTCCAACCCAGCTCCCAAAGAGTTCAGGTTGACACAGCCCTAAGACCAGAGAACACACTAGGCAGAGAGTTAGGCATGGATTTGGTGGGGGCACTAAACAACAGGAGATTTTTCCCAGGTGGTGGCCAGTACAGAAATGGATATCAGTGCTTGGCAAAGGGTTTGGGGGAGTGCAAGGGCTTGTAAGGGTTTAGGACAAGGGTGTGAGAACAGTTTCAACAGGGTCTCTTGACACAGGGGTTTGGGGGTTTGTTAGCAAACAGTGATCAAAGGAGAGAGTTTTAATGCTTTATTTACAATACCATCTGTACATTCCAACCCCTCCTTCCTTGAGCAGCTCCCATGTTTTTTAACTTCTGTCAGAGTCATTGTAAGTGGCTACATGCAGTAACTTATTCTCAATATGAGGAGGCCCTGGATCCCACAGAAGGCGAGGAAGTCGTAGACAAATATATACTAAATAATGC
>PVIY010018762.1:0-38770 GCA_004026745.1 Myrmecophaga tridactyla | reverse complement strand
AAAATAAAACCTTCCAGGGGTATAAGAGTAACTAGTTGAATTTCCTTTTTTTTTTTTTACATGGGCAGGCACTGGGAAACAAATGAATTTCCTTTTTAAAATAAGTAATAGAGTATGCTATTGAATTTTATGGCATCCCATACTTCTTTCTTAACTTTTTCTAGAATATGAGACACAGAATAGAACTACAAAAAAAAAAAATCAGTGTTTTAAAATATACTGTACTGTGTCAAATGGATTAAAAAAGCATAATTAAAAAAATGGATTTGAGAAGAAAAAGGGAAAAGATGCAAAATTCATTGACTATTACTTTTGCCATACGAAATATTGTCTAGCATTCTCCTTTAGAATCATATATTCCATAAGACATTATTTTGAAATTTCTTTCTTTTACACAATGTGGAAATGTTTCCATATGTTAAAAGTTGGTCTCAGGGCAGTGCAGTGGTGGCTCAGTGGCAGAATTCTTGCCTGCCATGCCGGAAACCTGGCTTCGATTCCCAGTGCGTGCCCATGCAAAAAAAAAAAAAAAAAAGTTGGTCTCACCATTTCAGTGAGGGAAAAATATAAAATAAACAAAATTTGGTGGCCAACTTGAGCATGAACACCAAGTAGCAAGCATTAGATGCAGATTGAGTCCCTGTGGCCCTGAGTTAACCAGCCACAGTTCTCGAATGCCCTAGATCTTGCATTTCTGCTAAGGCTAGCTTTGTGAATTTTCCATGCAACATCATATTATTAGGGTTTCCATTAGGATTCATATATAAGATATATATAAAAGCACCTAATAGTATTGAATTTAATGCATACTTGGTGAGTGTGTAATTCATATGTCTACAGTGAGTCAGATATTTTGGTATTTTCATGTACTTATTAATCTAGGGTAGAATGATTTAAAAACTTTCCGAAGGCATTTTTTTTCTTTTTTAATTGAAAACACAATCTGTTTTTCCAAGTACCATGTAGGTTACCAAGCCAAAAACTACCATGTTTCAGTTTCTTTAGATAGTTTATCTTATTCCTCTGCCCTGTTAATTTCAGCAAACAAGGCGATACATCATTTAAATTCTAATTTCACAGGAATATATGCTTTCCATTGTCAAGAATATAAGAACATTTCTGACCCTGGTTTGAAGATCAACAACAATAATCTAGAAATGTTGAGCTCTTGTGGCTTCTCTTTACAAAGGTGTATGTGTCACCTCTAGGCAGAAATGCATTGGTTGAGGCAGTCTAGAATCCTTCTCTATTTCTGGTGCTCACTGCATGTGATAGATAATGGTCTGAAACCACAGATTATTAGATGAAAGCAACTTCCAAATGTATAGCTTTTAGACATTTTTCTTCTGTCCTGCCACTCTTTTACCCCTTCATTCTCTATTTGTGAACCAAACTGGATTGAATCTATTCATTATGTCAAGAGGTATTTAAAACAGCACAAATAGTCACTCTAGGACCCCAAGCTCCTGGCACACAATACTGTAATGGGGTGAAACACAGCACAACATACCAATGACATTAACGTCATTTACTTACACTGAACAAATTTAGCTCCTTTTGCTACCCACAACTCCACAAAGTTGCCTCCTAATTGGGACAATTACTCTTAACTACTCTTTGAAAGTGGTGTATGCCATCTGTTGTATGGTGGTGCATGATTTTTACTTCTTGCTATCATCTGGGTGACGCAGGATACAAAAAATCATGACTCTAAAGAATGGAAAAACTTAAGAGAGTAAGTCACTTTTCACTTGTCTGTTGCGGACATATTCAACTTGTTAGGAATGCTTATAATATGGAAAAAATTCCCAGAAGATGTTGGTAAAATTGCATCTATTCAAGCTAAAGACATTCAGTTGGACTGAAGTCCAGTACAGTCCAAAAATAAATATTTATAGTTATGGGTTTGAGTTGGCTGGTCTTTAAGGGGACATTGTTAAGTATTAAACTTTCAATTTAACCTCTCTTGACCTCTTTGCTTTGTGTGACTTGTGATTTTCTTAGTCATAATGATGTCATAGCGTATTTTCACTTCAAATTTTCAAACCCCTAGGCGTAATTAAACTATACTACCTACTCTCTGCATGCCAGAAACATTCATACAATACCCTATTTATGAAAAACAGAATAACTATTTTGCTTGGTTTTTATATTAACATGCCATCCTTGGTTTTTACATTTTCTCCAGAAATTCAGTGGGCTTTCAGATACCCCAAATTTTTGTTTTCCCCAGAAAGCATGTATATATAAAGGACTTGTTTTATTAAAATTTGCATTTTACCTGGTATTTTTTGATGATCAAAATTAGAATAAATGTAACCTGAAATTCCAGTGTTGCAGACATTTATACTACTGTCTGGCCAGCACTTTACTTTTTCTGGAACTACTTTTACTCAATTCCAACCATGTGGGTATAAGAAAGAGCTGCTGTGACCTTACTCTGCATCCTGCCCCACCCCCACCCCCAAACACAAGGCTGCAGTTGACTGACCCAGAAGTGGGCATGTGAAGCAAAATGGCCAATCAGAGTTCCTCCCCCAGGCCTTTTGAACTGAACCCAAAGTACAGAGTTGGTCTGTGTATAGTGGTAGCAAGTACACAATGAGAAACCTAGGAGTTTTTAATGCCCATGTTCCCTACCACATAAAGGAATACGATCATCAGTGAGAGGGCGTGAAACGAATGATAGAGACATAAAAAGATGAGAGTTGGGACCCTGCCCCTGTCAAGATGGCAGAGTGAGATGCATTAGGGCTTTGTTGCCCTACAGAAGCTTTAAACAACCAGCAAGAACGGGCAGAAACCTCTTTCACAAAGCTCCAGAAAACAGTTAAAGAACTACAGTGGCAGGGTAAGTGCAAAATCAAGGAAGACTACGGAATTACTTGAAACTGTTGAATTGTATGCTTGACTCCTGGAGATGTTTGTATAACTATAAAGCTTTTACACTGTGACTGAGTGATTGTGAAAAGTGGCTGATGCTTCTTTTATCCAGGGTATGGATAGATGAGTAAAAAATAAGGACAAAAAAATAAATAAATAATAGGGGACAGATAAAGGGTAAAAAAATTGGGTTGTTTGCAATCCGACTTGTCAATGAGGGAGGAGTAAGGCATATGTAATGCATTTTTTTTTCCTCTTTATTTCTTTTTTCTGGAGAGAGACAAATGTTCTAAAAGTAATCATGGTGATGAATATTCAACTATGTTACGATATTGTGAGCCATTGATTGTATACTTTGGATGGACTGTATAGTGCGTGAAGATACCACAATCAAAAAAAAAGACTACTTTAAAGTGATAGGATCTTGTAGCCCGTCTCCCATCCCCTCACCATCTGAGAGTGGTGCCAGCCCTCACTCAATGTGGAAATCTCTGGTCCCAGTTCCAGAGGGAATAGAGTAATCCTTATGCACATACTAGGAGCATGTATGTCTCGCCCAGTGCCTTTAGTGGTGGCCTGAGGCACTCAGTGTCTCAGAACTTGCCCTATGTGTAGAAGGTAGTTCACAGAGCTCTCTTACAGAATGCTGTGAAGGAGCGGTGAAGTCAGGCGGCCTGGGACAAGGGACTGCTGGGTGTGGGACATGCAGTGCAGTGCCTGTGACAGTGGGAAATTGTTTCCTAGGGAAGAGGGGACATTCAGAACCATTTACACAGGGGAATGCCTAGGGCCACATACACATGCCCGAGAAAAGATGCATGCACAGAAAACATCTGGGAGGCCCCTATGCTTTGACCTGCAGTTAGTCTCTAAACCTATTGTATGGATAAGTTCTGAAGGAGAGGGCTTGCACAGGTCTTTTTTGTTGAAATTAGTTCCTGGTATTCAGGGAAATCTCCATCATAGTACTAGCTGGATACAAGTTTAAGGGACAGATGTCTCAGAGGCTAAATTCCAGGATTAACACATTAAAATATCAAGATGTCCAGGTTTCAACAAAAGGTTGCAAGACATACAAAGAAATAGGAAGTGAATTTGAATATCTTTGTTAATTTATGAAGTTCATCGAAATAGTTTATAAATTCATTGCTATTTTTAAGTAGAATTTTAGGCCATTGTTTTTCTGATTATAATAATATGTCTGAACCTTGAGTCCTTGCCACCACCACCTGTGTCGCCGCCACCACTGCTGCCACGACTGCCGCTGGACTGAACCTTGTGAGTCTGAGACTCAGCCCGGGTCAGGCTCATTAGCTGCCGGGAGCTGCCAGGATTGCAAAGGAGGATGTTGAGGGCCAAGGGTTGCAAAACCTTGATGCGTGGGATGCCTAGCTGATATGTCTCTGGTGGCGGAAGCCTTGTCTTGCAGATCACCGCTGCAGAACCTTGCCCTGAAAATGCTACATTATGTTAGTAACTCAAAGGGGAGCAGATTTTGCTTTCTGACACTGCAGCTTCTCTTGGTGTATAGACCTTTTTGCAAATGTGTAATCTGTCTATAAAAATTGTTTGTAAAGCAAATGCAGATGATATGTCTCCATCTGATAAAGTACAATTTTATTCATGTGGGAAATCAAATAGCGTCAGAAGTTGATGTGGTAGTCCAGTTTGTTAAAGCCAAGGGTCATTCTCTCAACCCTGGGTTGGATGAAGTCCAGAAACTGGAAAGGAAAGCCTGCATGGAATTAGTCAACAATATGCTGTTGGCCACGCAGTTGTTTCTTCAGTGGTGTGATGAAGCTACGGTAGGGGAGGTCACTCATGCTAGTAGAGGTCTCCTTACTCTTGGCCTCTGAATCATATTTTGGCCTATCAGAAATAGTGAGAAGTCAAGCGTAAGGATGAAAGTTATTGGATGGGTGAACAAGTCTCTGGACCAGGTCCTGGAAGATGTAGACCGGTGTTGTCAAGCTCTTTCTCAAAGATTGGAAATACAACTATATTTCTTCAATAAGCAGCCTACTGAATTAGATGTACTGGTATTTGGGCATCTGTACACCATTCCTACCACACAATTGACCAATGATGAACTTTCTGAGAAGGTGAAAAACTATAGCAGCTTCCTTTCTTTCTGTAGAAGAATTGAACAGCACTATTTTGAAGATCATGATAAAGGCAGATTACCTATCAGGTTGTCTTAGAGTTACTTGTTAACTTCATTATTATTTCTTTGAAATCTAACTTTTGAAATATATATTGCTTGAATATTATAACAGATAATGATATCAGAATTTTAAAGCCACAAACACTGCTTTTGGAAACCTCAAAACATATTATATATCTTTTACATGTGCTTAATACTATTCTTTGTGTAAACATTAAAATAATTCTGAATTATTCCATTTGGTATATTATACTGTATCTTGAAATTTTTGTTTCCTTGAAATGTGTAAAAATAAAAGTAAGTCTTAACTAGAAGAAAAAAGCCCATATATTTTTCTTGAAAAAAGCCACATTATTAAATTATCTTATTAGTTCAAATTGTTTTTTAATTGGTATTTTATGTTGCTTTCCTGAAAGGTAATTATGTTGTCTGACAACATAGAAAGCTCCTCAGCTTGTATATTTTCACTTCCAAAAAGTTGTTCACTAGCCCAGATCTTTGTTAGTCCAAACTGAAAGCATACATGCAATTGCTAATAAAACCCAATAGAGGCAAGAAGAATTCATAAGCTTTTGTTCAGATGTATTAAAGTCAATTAAAATATATAGAGTTAGCTTAAATGCATGTTATACCTACAGAAACAAAATCAAATGCAAATGCTAATAATAAACCTTGAAAGGAATACGAGATAAAGTTAGATTAAGTTAATTATCTAGTAATAATTCTCAATGTCTTTAATAAATTAAACACTGAAAAGCTACTAGAGTTAGCAGAAAGGATGCTGAAGTAAAGCCAGGCCAAATAATTTCCCAAGCATTAAAGACATAATCTTGAGTTTGGCTTTTAAAAAATATAGGTTTAGTGGACATGACTCCCAGGGATGAGCCTGGCCCTGGCATTGTGGGATTGACAATGCCTTCCTGACCAAAAGGAGAAGAAGAAATTTAACAAAATAAGGTATCAGTGGCTTAGAGAGTTCAAAAAGAGGCTATTCTGGGGGCTACTCTTATGCAAACTTCAACTAGCTACTGATAATTGCCACTGTTTGCAATTAGTAGTATTTGCAATTTGCCACGGTTTGTCAACCCCCAACATCATTCCTATTAACTCTAGATAACACCCTGGGCTCTGTCTGTGATCCTACAAAAGTTTCATATGCTAAGTTTACTTTTGAGAAACCTACAAACTCAAGATGGTTCCTAGACCTGAAATCCAGAGGTGCCAGTCTTTCCAAGAACATCAACCATTCCATCCGCTTTCCCATACTGTTGACACCCCTTTTCAACATGCAAAAAGTTAGAATGGGCATGACCCAAATTGAGAGAAGAATCAAAGGAAAAGGAGGAGTTCTAACAGAGAAGTTAGGATTTAACAACTGAGTATGACTATTGAATCATTATATTGATATTTCTTTTTAGTCTCCAGTGTCTTGGAGCAGCTAGAAGGAAAAATCTGAATCTGTGGAATTGTAACCCATACCAAACTTTGAAATCTGTTCTATAACTTCTTGTTAAAATATGCTTTGAAATTTATTGCTTTTACATATATTTCACAATAAAAAATACAAAAAAAGAAATATAGGTTTAAAATATAGGTCTCGAACAGGCCATGGTGGCTCAGCAGGCAGAGTTCTTGACTGCCATGCCAGAGACCTGGGTTCGATTCTCGGTGCCTGCCCATGCTAAAAATAATAATAATAATAAAATAAAATAAAATATAGGTCTCAACCTGTACCTACCAATGCTTTGCCGAAATTCAGATAAAACTCAGAGCTGTTCAGCAAACTCATTGGCAGGTCACAGGAGAAGCCTAGAAGCCTCTCTAGGACTCAGCAAGTGAATATGTTAACCCTAATAACCTCCATTTTGGGAGTCTTTTCTAACTGCACCTTCAGCTGGAAATACTGATGGGACAGCTTCTCACTGTATGTTTTAAAACAGTTGACTAAACCTTGGGTTTTGACGATCTTAATTTGGTCTGTAAGTCCTTCTGCTTCGTGACCACTGGGTTAGCTTGCCTGGTTAATATATTTGGCAGCTATTGTTGCACAAAGGTGATTTTCCGCCCGGCAGCAAAATTAGGAACAAACATATTAATTGCTATTATCAGTTTAAATAATTTAAAAAGTAAAGTCTCAATAATGTTTTATAAAAGTTTAATCATGCAGCTTACCAAATACAGTCTGAAACAAATTACCATAGATAATTAAAAGTAAATTCTTAGATAAAATTAAACCAGTAAATACCAACCAAAGAATTCCTGCGTGTAATGTGTATTGATAATCTTAGCACCAGCAAATTGACTTCAGGACTTCAGTGGTTCTCAGATCCCATATTGTGTGCCCCAAATCTGTGGGCAAGAAAGAAATAGAAATAATGCCAGGAATTATACTTAAATCTGTTATCTATCTTACCAGGCAATGGCCCATGGTAAGCAACTCTTCCCAATGGAAAGTATGTCTGCCTTCAGAATATCATCTCTGTTGGGCTGGAAAAACATATAAGTACTATTGTACCTGAATATGAACCAATCACAGAGATGTAAGAATGTTCTAATATTAAGAGATTAATTAACACTACAAATTAGCTGATTAAATAAGTAGGTAGATAAACCAGGTGAAAATTTCAATATAGACAACAAAAACATTGCTTGATTAAAGCATAAACAGACATATCCAAAGTAAAAATAATAATAATTAAAAAACTCTACACATTGATCTGGAAAATGTCATGGAATCATGACAGTGCCCTATGTTTATTGAATAATAAAAGAATGAGCAAATCACTTTTTATATTAGTGAAAGTCACTTTCTTTTTTTTTTTTTTAACATGGGCAGGCACCGGGAATCGAACCCGGGTCCTTGGGCATGGCAGGCAAGCATTCTTGCCTGCTGAGCCATCGTGGCCCACCCAGCAAATCACTTTTTGATATACTTATGGGACTTGCCATATTTCAAGATACATTTTAACTTTGTGTATATTTCATATCTCCTATCATTTCCTCAAGGCTAAAGACTATATTCTAACTCATTACTGTTTCCCTGAAACCATCTTAAGTTAGTGCTTTGAATATAGATATTGAAGAAATGTTTTTGAATGAGCGTATGGATGAATAAGTATTGTATCAAATAGTCACTGCATTGGTCTGAATCAACTTCTAAAAACTGGCCACACATTCCAAACTAAGAATTTGATTGTACAGTGACAAGTTTTGGCTTATTCTGATAACTTTAGCATAGAATTTCAGAAAAAAAGGACCAGAACTTCCAAGTGGCAATAATGACTCCTAAAGCATCACTTGGTCCCTAATCTCATGAAGATTCTGCCTTCTCACCATCCATTCACTGACAGTTTCTCAAAAAAGTTCTCTACTCTCTACATGAATGTGGTGGGGCCATTTACCGAGACTGCAAAGACTAGAGAAAAAAATAAATTTGGACTGGGGGTAGGACCAGATCATGCACTCATTTTGGATACATGCATTTGAAATGCATGTGATATATCCAGGGGGAAATGCTGAGCGGGCAGTTATGGGGTCAATTTGTTCTCTGCTCCTGACCTAGAACCCAGCACCGGCTAGTGTGGGTCTTGATTTGATTCTACTTTCCTACTATCCCTGCTTCCACTCCTTTTTCTATGGAATAAACAGCAGATAAATGTTTGCTGAGTCAGATGAATTTAAAATTTGTCTTATTACCCCCTTTTCTTATACTCATTGTTTTCTTCTTTTTGTGTATTATTTTCTCCTTCTCTCCTTCCTTCTTTCTTCAACATATATTTAGAGTACCAAGTATATATCTGAGGCCATGCTGAGCCCCAAGAATACAGTATACAGTGAAACCAGGTAATTTCCCATTCCTTGTGGAGCTTACAATCTAGGGTAGAACCCGACATTAATTAAATAATTCCATAAATAAAAGTAATAATGATCAGGATGATAAGTGCTGTGAAGCAAAAGCACGTGTGTGCTATGCTGAGGATAGCTGACCTGGTCTAGCTTGGATGGCTGGGAGAGGCAAGGCTTCCCTGGTAAGCTGCACTTGAGAGCAGGACGGGCAGAGAAGGAGAGGTGGGATGGAGGAACACAGGGAGCTCAAGGTACCCAAAGGCCAGTGTGGGTGGAAAACAGAGGATGCAGAACAAGTGCTGCAAAAAGAGATGTTCTCTCCGTCCCTTTTTATTTAATTTTTCTCTTTTGGTTTTCCTTTTCTTGTGTTCTTCTCTCTTCCTTTGTTACTTGATTTTCCTTCCTTATTTAAGTAGCCCAAATATTGGATAATCAAGATGCGTTGATTGGCGTGTTTAATCACTTTCCCAAGAGTTTACTGTAAACGATGTTTTGGGAAGTGCTAGAACTTGGGAAAGAGTTCAAAGGGGTTTCTTAAAAGTGGAAATGATGTTTAAAAGCATCCGAATTAAGAGTGTTCAGAACATATTGAGAAAGAGTTAATGAAAGAAAAAGAAACACCTGTTTATGCTTCGCTTCTTTTAATTTATCATCCACCTGTATATCATTAGCTACCATGGCACTTTTGATCATTATGCAGGTTTTGATTGCTTTGATTCATGGCATATATTGTTCAATTTATACCCATAGTGGACTACTTGATAAATATAAGACATGTAAGAGATACTGGTTTTGAAATACAACACACACTTAGTAGAGATCTTAAAAAGTGATAGAAACTCTGTATAATCATCTGAAGATACTACCATCTGACCTGCAAAATACATTACTCTAATCAAGCATCTTACACCAAGTTGTCTCTAGTACTTCAGAACTGAGATTTAAAAGAGTGAACAGAGTAGTTAATAGATTTAAATTGACTTTTACATTTGTTGTAAAAAAAGATAGTATACATAGGTGCTGCATAATTTGTAGCTAAGTGCTTGCAAAAGGGCACGCATTCACACATTAAAATTCTGAAATTTTAAAAATCTTATTTAAAAATCTTTTAATTTATAAAAAAGTTCTAAAAATAATTGCTCATTTAAAGTATACAAGAAAGGAATTTCAAATACCTCATAAAGCCAGATTTTATCTGTTTTGGATGCTGGACTATGTAAATGTCAATCTACTTTTTAGTATATATTAAATCTCTAAATTCTAAGTAATGCCATTTTATGTTTGTTCTCAAATCATTCTTTCTTTTCCTTATGTGAATTAAATTAAATAGCATGGACCGCTTGCTAATTGGGGACAATTTTAAAATTATCCATATTTTATGGATATTATTAAATAGCTTACAAAATAAACTTTATGTTATTTTAGTAATGCAATGATATAATTTTGCCTAAAATAGTTTCTTTTTTAAATCACCTCACAAAAATGAAAACTGGTGAAATGATTATAAAAATTCACAAAGGATGTTTGTGAGATTATATGTTACTGTAAAAGGGATTTATTAATAAAAAAAGTTGGGAAACTGCATAATCTAATTTTTCCCCAAAGAGTTAGCATACACACAATGGGTATATCGTTGAAGGGACAAGTACACCTGCTGGGAACATAACATTATCCTCTTTTTTCTTACCAAAATTTGTTTTACCTTGTATAATCTTTTACAAAGTTCTCATACACACATGCACACACACCCACACTCAGACAATGAGTGAAAATGAAATTTATAGATCTCCTCAACCAACTGCACATGAACCTAAGTAAATAAAAACAACCTCTTAGATCTTATAAGGGAAGTGGCATCTGGAAAATCTTTTAAAAATTAAAACAATAACCAAACTATTGATCAGTGTTCTAAGTATTCACGCTGACAAGGTCAAGGTCAGTCTTCGCTAGCATTTAGAATTTTATGCATTTCAAAATGTGTATAATTTTAATTAAACCCTAAATCACTTTAAGGTAAAGCATGCAAAGAAAATTATTTTCATATTGGAGAATAACAGACTTAGCGTGGCTCCCTGAGGTCTGTACAAATCACTTAATCCCCTTTCCCCACTTTCTGATTGGGAATTATATCCCTGCCATATAAAGATGGAATAATCAAATACTCTAACATCTATAGGAAGCTTTGAAGTTTGGGAACACAGATGTACTAGTTGAGTGGCAGCATTATTGTTTTCATTGTGTTTCATTATTTTCCTTAGCCAGGGTTTCCATCAATGACAGCCCACAGCAAAGCATTCAGGATGAGGTCTTATAGACTGCCACATTAGGGCCTGCCTGTGTTTACTTTCTTATTGATAGATTAGTATGAACTATTATAATTATTTGACATTTTTCATCTTTTCTATTCTTTTATCTTTCATTTAAGAGTTGCCAGAATTATTTTAGTAATACAAGTCAGAAATACTCTCAAAGCAAGCACCCACCTTCAGCAATACCATTTATTTCACAGATACAATTTTGACCGAATGAAATTAGTTCTGATAGCTTGCCAAATAAAAAAGTCAGCATGAAGAGCTGATATTTAAAAGACATATACATAATAAGGTCAAAGATCACCAAATCAGTGTGACTTCCTAAAATCCTAGTAAAATTGAGAGCAGGAAGACTACTTCATGACATCCATTAAAAGTACCATAATAAAATGAGACATTTTTCTCTTCTCTTTTATCAGTTTCCACTTCAGAGTAATGTGAAGGCTTATTTTCCATTTTCCAAATTGGAACCAAAAAAACACCTTTCTATTACTAAAGAGACTTAGAGAATTTTCCCAGACTTTTGATTAGCCCACAGAGTCTTCATCTCTTAAAAAAAAAAAAGTAAATTTCATTAAATGTTTGCCACACAAATAAGTACTCATTTTAAAATATCAGTTGATTTAAAATACCAGTTTCATTCTTACATTACATTTATCCTGAAAATTTGAAACTTTCAGGAATTTAAATTGTTTTAGTTAGAATGTAATGCTTATTTAAAGAAATGACAATAAAGTAATATAAACGATATTGAATGCATTCTACATATCCAAATAAATCTACTCACATGAATGTAGTCATATTAGGAAACTGCATGTGTACAAATTGCATGGTTTAAAACATTTTTATGGCTGCGGCTTTGTGCATATTATGTGTTCAATAAGTATTGCTAAAGGCTAGAGGAAGGAGGGAGGAAGGGAGGGAATGGGTTGCCTTCAGAGACCATGTAATTTTTTTTATATCAAAACTGGTGATAAATATAGGTCCTTTGAGAGTAGTTTCTAAAAAGACAGGACCATGAGAAGCGCACTCTGGTGAAAAATCAGGATTTGGTGAGTGGTGGAGAAAGAATGACTGCCTACCTATACCTGCACCAGAGTGAAACCAGTGATTCCCAACCTTCTTTTTCTGACTGACAGAGACCCAGTTGTGTGTGTGTGTGTTTTTTAGCCCTTTCCTCCTTTCGATTAAAATGAAACCAGCCCCATTCCCTGGTCCGAGAGCAAATCCTGATGAACCTGAGTGCACATGAAGTTACCCTGATAACTAGTTTGGGGTTAGGAGCAGGCATATCATTTTGCCCAATTAGACTGGCAAAGTGGATTTATATTCCCTAATCCAGAGTTTTTCTCTTCCTCCTTCTGAATGTAAAGGAAAATGAGGCCTGTTTTTTGCCCTTGTTTCCAGCAGTAAACCAGCATTGACCTCAAGCTGGTTACCTTGAAGTCAGGTGGGAAAACAGCCTGAGGTCAGAGAAATAAACACAGCTGAGGGTGGGACCAGGAGACTCGCGCAGATGCAGAGCTGGCGTCTTGAAACCCCACGATAAGAACCTACCAAATCTCAGCAGCTCTTGGTGTAAAGGATAATATATTCTCTGTTTTTGAGTAGTTTGATAGTCTTCTCTTCCTGAAGCAAAAGGTATCCTAAATGAAAGAAAAACAATGCCAATAATACCAGTGATCATTTATTGATCATTTACCACATGCCAAATGCAGTGGAGGATTAAAAGAGAAGAATGTTGAGATAATAGTCCCAGCTTTACCACTGACTCACTCTATGATCCTGGACAAGGCATTTCATCTTTCTGGGCCCTCATTTCTTCCTTTGTTAAATGACTGCTAAAGTTCTTCTGTTATAAAATCCCCGAATCCTCCCGTTCAATGACTTAAGATCTATACTTAGATTGTCACAGGGGAAGGAACAGAGATGACAGAAACAAAAAGGCAGAGAATAAAAAATAAAATCCTCGCACCTTTCCTGACCTAATTGTAATTTTTTAAGTATATAAATGCTTATTTTTTAAACATCTGTTTTCTGTATAGCAAAACAAAAATGAAAAACTTCATACATTTCAGACAAGCTTTCTGTTTTTCTTCACTGTACCCATCCTGAAACAGCATAAAAGTCATTCAAGAGATGAAGTAGTTTATATAGTGCTTAAAGTAGGTTCCCAGATATTCTGAAATGGGAATAGTTCATGTGAGACACAGTACAGTTTTGTCCTGAGGAACAAATGATCATCTTTAGTGGAGTGAAGATTATTTTTACCTGAAATCACAGATATAGTACTGACCTAATTATTTTTTAATAGAACCTATGGAAAGAGATCATTTTGGTCCTCTATGTGTGTGTTCTACTAAGAATCCTTAACCTGGGGCATTTTTCTATGTGCAGAAGTGAAAATGGGACCCTTTACAAAACTGTTTGTGTGTTTTGAATTTGAAATTGTTACTCATTTCAAATAGAATTTCCACAAGCTCCATTATTTTTTCATATATACTTAGAATTTAGGGAATCAATTTCAGTGTACAGTTGAATATTAGGCAGTTAGAAAAAATAAATAAGGTAGGTCTACATATACAATATGTATTGTTAAATATGATAAAATCAAGGTGCAAAACGGAGTGTATAAGTCTGATGCCATTAATGTGTTTAAAATACATGAAAGTGTATACATGTGGATATATCCACACACCATGTTGTTTGTTTTGGCAAGTTCAAGGTGATGATGGTTGTACAGCATTGTGAGTTATGAATTATCTTTTCAAATATTGTTTCTGACCCTTCTGGAGCCAGACATTTTCAACATATGCCATATGTCTCTTTTGTGCCTTTTCTATATTTTCCATTCTTTTTTTCTTTATAATGTGGATATTTGAATATTTTCTTCTGATCTATATTCTAGGTCACTACATCACCATTGAGATTTATTTAACATACTGTTAAATCTTTTTATTCAGTTTTTATTTCATTTATTTTATTTTCCACTTCTAGAATTTCTATTTGTTCCTTTTTGGTAGCCTCTATTCTATGCCAAATTTTCAATCTTATCATTTACTTTCTCAAGCATAAACATATATATTTTAAAGTTAATTTCTGATATGTACATTATCTGTATCCCCTGTAAATGCACTTCTGTTATCTGTTCTTTCCCTTGGCTTCTAGTCAAATGATCTCATCTTCTCATACAGTTGTTTTTCTTTAATATTTGGATGTCATATATGGAAAATTATAGAGATATATGAGGCTCTTGAGAATGTAATCTTTCTCCAAAAATGATTACTTGCCTCAAACAGGCAGATATGCTACAGGCACTAGGAATCTCTAATCAGGAGTTGAGACAGTTCAAAGTTGGGTCTCCTCCCTGTGAGGTGTGGTCTAGTCCAAATTCATTGTTATTCTAAAGAATGTACTTATTTTTTTCCCCAGTTGTTTTAATTTCCAAGCTACCAAAACAAATACCATATAATGGGTTGGCTTAAGCAACAGGAATTTATTGGCTTATGGTTTCAGAGGCTAGAAAACTTGCTTCCTCCCAGGGTTAGTATCTTCTGGCTAGCCAGTAACTTTGAGATTCCTTGGCTTTTCCATCAGATGGCAATGCACATCTGATTTCTCTTCCAGGTTTCATAGACTTCCAGCTTCTGGCTGCTCCTCATGGCTGCCTTTTCTGTGTCTAATTTCCTTTGCTTATACAGACTTCAGCCACATCCTACTCTCATTCATTTGGGGCAAATGACAAATTGCACCTTCAGAGGTCTTATTTACAAATGGGTTCATGTGCACAGGACCAGGGGGTTGAGACCTGAACATGCCTTTGGTGAGGGACATGATTCCATCTCCATCGCCAGGTTTTCTTCTCCTTGGTGGACTCAGAACTCCTACTAAGGGAAAACCCTTATGGCCCATGAATTGGTTGAAGCATGCTTTCAGAATTGACTGGCACCTCCAGAAGTAAAGGGGCTCCAAATGCCAAGCTCATCTCTCTGAAATCCCTCTTCTTCAGGGTCTTGGCCTCACAGTTCTTCACTGCCTTTGTAGCTTTCCAGTGCCTTCAAAGAGAATTTTTAATATTTGCCCAGTTTCTGTAGTTATTCTTAGTTTGTCTGAACTACCTCATTTGTGATTGCCAGAAGCAGAAACTACATATACTTATAATGTATATAAATCTCTGGGAGCATATATAAGAAAATGTAAATGTGCTTACTTTTCTGGAGAAGAATGGGAGGTGAGATAAGGAAATTTTCACTTTCAGCATACATAATTAGAATATCTTTTGCATATACAATTAGAATATCTTTTTCCTATGTGTATGCATTACTTATATCTTTTCTAATCTAGTTAACAGAAGTATTAAAAGTATAAAGAGAAAAATAGGAACCAAATAATGATAACATGATAATAATTATTTAGTATTCACCATGTAGGAGGGCTACCTGAAGGCCTATCCAATCTATAAATTATAAACTAAGCTCATTAATTTGATGCACAATCCCTATTACAGAGCTAAAAAATACATTTCAGCAAAGGGTGGGGATACATGAAAAAAATGGGTTGACGAGGGCAAAAGGAATCAGCAATATTAGTCTTTGCAGTTGAGATCTTAAGGTTCATTACCATGTATATGTCCTATCACTATTCACATTAAATATGGATATCATCAATTTGTTAGACATGTCATATATACCATATGCTGTATAATCAACAAAGAGTTGACATTTATAAAACTGGAATGACTGGCTTCAGGGCAAAATATGAAATGTGGAGACTTTTCAAAATTGGTAAGTGGCTGAGAAAAGAAAAAGCAAAGTGTTTCCTACAAATCTCACATACTTTTAACTCCAAATATGTACTCAGTTCTAGATGGCAATCGTAATAGACCTAAACATTCAGTCATTTGGCAAAACCAACAAAAAGTTTGGATTAAACAGTTAATTATCATGGGAATCATTGTTCTGCAATTTCCTTCAATTGTGCAGATCTGAAAGGCACATTAGGCAGGGTCCTGGTGCGAAAAATACCTCAGAAGGAAAACAGCCACAAAAACCTAGCAACATAAATTTTAAACTTCAACCAATCACACTTTCATTGTAAGCTACAGTTGATATCCCAATTCAATAACAGTATAACTTTGCAAATACTCATTATTTATTAACATCGTGGTCTTGAAATTGATTTCATAAGAGAAAATCAGAGCAAAAAAGAAAGTGTCTAGCTTACACAGTTGGACACCGAAAATATCTACAACATATATGAACTGTTCACTTTTGCTTCCATGAACTAAATAACTTAATTTATCCTGTTCAGCAATATGGGAAAAGGAGAAGGGATGCTATATGAGAAAAAATAATTAACTCTGAATATGAAAAAAATCTTTCTTATAAATTTCTACATTTTTTTTACTGTGATTAGAGAACTGAGTGACATTCATTTCTACTCTGTTCCAGATATTCTATTACATCTTGATATCTTATAAGCCATAACTAAATTAGCAAGTGAACCACCTCACAAATACCCATATCGAATAGAAAAAAGGGAAACATATACATAGCACAAACCATATATACCTAAAAAAAAAAAATGTGGATAGCCACTGTATCTTCATTTCTGCAAATAGTTCATATTTTACAGTTTTATAAATCCCTTCCTCACTACTTGTTGCTAAAGTGAAGTGAGATAACAGGACAGTGAATAAGAGTACAATGATTTTGATATCAGAATTATGGCAAGCAGGGAAGGCAAGGGCATATCCAAAATAAGTGTTTATTCCGGTGAATAAAATTCCTCCAAACAGAAAGGTATAGTATAATATAGTCCAGCTTCTGCCAGGGCCTGATGCCCTATGGGGGTCAGCTTTCATATTTGTCAGTGAGAGATTGGACATTAATCAGTCACAGTGGCTTGATCAGTCTTGGTGAAGAGGAATCCAAGCTTTTTAGCCTCCAATCCCTGTCACCATTGAGCCCACTGAACAAGTCTTGAGTTTGCTGGATAAGAGGCTTACTCACACCCATGGGGCAGGTCATTTTGTGTACTAGATTGATGTGAGCCTCTTCTGAAAAGAAGCCATATGGAGAATATTCATTTAAAATACAGGTTTTCACAGTTTGTCCACACCCTTCCCAACAAACTTTCTTTCCCCAATCCCCAGTTTTGCTCTTCCCAATTCCCTGACCATATGACCAAACCACTACTTTGAATCAGCATAGCTTCAAACCAAAAGTAAAATTTCCTTCCAGCAAAATAGATATGCAGATGCAACTCTCAGTGTTCTTTACTTGGAGGTACACAAGTCTGGACAAGCTGGACCAGCTTTGATCCCACCCAGAACCGTGAGTTCCCCAAGCCACAAAGGCCGGTGCCCCTCCCCCACAGGCTGGTCCCAGAAGGGAAAGGAAAGAGACTTTACAAGCAGCAACGGCTGAGCTCAACCAAGCACCAATTGTGGAATTAATTAACAAATTCTGACTACCGAAAATAGGCCCCCAGCTCAGATAAACTTCAAATAAGAGCTAAAGGTACTAGGAGTTTTTGCCCCGGCACAGAGGGACAGGGCTAATAGGAAGAAAAAAAGACATAGGTTTTTTGGATTGGACAGCACAAAATACTTGATAAGGGCTGGACCCTAAAATGGGGAGGTGGGGGAGGCACATAGAATATGGAGATACATAGAGCAATGTACTAACTTAAGTTCTTGATTAACAAACCCCAGGAATGGGGGTCCTGCTTTAAAAAGGATTTTTTTTTTTTGCTCTGTTTCTGCTACTTAACTGCTCATTAGATAGAACTGCAAGCCTTCTCAGGCTCCAACTGCCCCAAGCAAAGACAGAATTAAGCTTGTCTGAGAGACAAAGTGGTTGGTCAGGTGAAAGAAATTAATTCCCTGGAGGCTGTGCCTTCCCTAGGAGAGGGGTGGGACCTAGCTCAAGTGGAATCCCTCCCTCAAGGAATTCAGACCCCAGGAACTGGAAAACTGAAGCAATTAAAGCCGGCCTACAACCTCTCCTATGTCTCAACCACATCTTTGGCAGGGAGAGTCTGCTAAATTTACAGGCACCACATCACATTTTACCAGTGGAGAAACCACAGGCAGACAAACACCACATAATGGACAGGACAGGAAAACACAGAATCTAGAGGCTTCATAGGAAAAGTCTGTCAAACTGCTGGGTCTCACCCTCAGGGAAAGCTGATGCAGGTGACTCTTTCCCCCTGAAAGGAGGCCAGTCTGGTCTGGGAAAATCTGACAGGGGTCTATAATATCTAAGTAGACCCTGCTAAGGACAAAAAAAGACCCCATATATAGGCAGGGCAAGAAACAAGAACTGAAAAATTCTGATCTGTTAAACAAACCTATGCTAGAGGTCTAGAATAAGATGAACTGAATGTCAAAGAACAGATAGACAACAAAGCCATCCAGCAAGAAAATCCTAGGTAAAAGAGTGAAAACAATCTCTGGGATAAACTAATTAAGGAAATTAAATGCCTAGATGGCAGCAAAAAATAACAAGGCATGCTAGGAAAATTGAAGATATGGCCCAGTTAAAGGAACAAACCAACAATTCAAATGAGATACAGAAGTTGAAACAACTAATTCAGGATGTCTAAAAAGACATGGAAAATCTCATCAAATTAATGAGTTGAGGGAGGATATAAAGAAGACAATGGGTGAATAAAAAGAAAAATTGAAAGTCTGAAAAAACAAATCACAGAATTATGGGAATGAAAGTCACAGTAGAAGAGATGAAAAAAAAATGGAAACCTACAATGTTAGATTTCAAGAGGCAGAAGAAAGGATTAGTGAACTGGATGGAGGACAGGACATCTGAAATCCAACAAGCAAAAGAAAATATAGGGAAAAGGATGAAAAAACATGAGCAGGGATTCAGGGAACTGAATGACAACATGAAGCACATGAATATCCACGTTGTGGGTGTCTCCAAAGGAGAAGAGAGGGGAAAAGGAGGAGAAAGACCAATGGAGGAAATTGTCACTGAAAATTTCCCAACCGTTATGAAAGACTTAAAATTACAGATCCAAGAAGTGCAGTGTACCGCAAACAGAATAGATCCAAATAGACAGACCCCAAGACACTTACTAATCAGAATGTCAGATGTCAAAGAGAAAGAGAGAATTTTGAAAGCAGCAAGAGAAAATCAATCCATCACATATATGGGAAGCCCAATAAGACTATGTGTAGATTTCTCAGCAGAAACCATGGAGGCAAGAAGACAGTGGGATGATACATGTAAAATTCTAAAAGAGAAAAACTGCCAACCAAGAATTCTATATCCAGCAAAATAGTTCTTCAAAAATGAGGGAGAAATTAAAACATTTCAGACAAAAAATCACTGAGAGAATTTGTGACCAAGGGATCAACTCTGCAAGAAATACTAAAGGGAGCACTAGAAGCAGATAGGAAAAGACAGGAGAGAGAGAGCTGTGGAGAAGAGTGTAGAAATGAAGACTATCAGTAAAGGTAAAAAGAGAAAAAAAATTAGCTATGACGTATAAAATCCAAAAGGTAAAATGGTAGAAGAAAATACTTCCCTTACAGTAATAACATGAAATGTTAATGGATTAAACTCTGCAATCAAAAGACATAGACTGATAGAATGGATTGAAAAATAGGACCCATCTATATGCTGTCTAGAGGAGACACGTTTTAGACCCAAGGACAAACATTGGTTGAAAGTGAAAGGTTGGGAAACGATATTTCATGCAAACAACAATCAGAAAAGAGCAGGAGTAGCTGCACTAATATCTGACAAATTAGACTTCAAATGTAAATTATTTATCTACACAGATTATTTAATACAGATTGTATAACATACCTTTGATTAAATTATTTATTTCTATTTTAGCTTTTGAGTTTTCCTGCTTACAATTTTTATTTTCTAATAATAAACTATTCAACATCTGCCAAGAGTTGGTTTGCTGCTAAATCGCTCATCTATGTTGATTGTATTTTAGCAATTTGGTTACTTAAATAGCACTTTCAAATTGATGAAGTAGCATTTTGTCTTTGGCAGAGTACTTGGCATGCATGATATCAGTTTAGACTCACAATAAGTCTAGTGGATCAGGTAGGCAGAGAAGGTAAGTGTTTGCTTTCTTTTTTTCATTCATTTCCTTTATTTTTAAGAGACCATTATGTGCGATGCTCTGTACAGGACACTGGCACTACAATAATACATGAGATACAGTACTTGCCCTCATGGGGTCTACAATCAAGTTGGAGAACAGATATTTATAACTAATAATGTATATTGCAATGACATAGTACTCTAAAAAACGTGCATAGTACTCTAAAAATGTGCATTAAAATGTGCATCTAAAAATTTTGGAGAGAGGACACCAAGGGATGAATACAATAATCTCAATTTCCTCTTTCCCTGCAATCTTTTGCCATTGGTTTCATTGGCCAAACCAAATGAAAGCGAGAGAGTAAGGAGCCCATGAAATATTTCAAGTGTTTTTAGGGTCCATAGCAGGATAGAAGCAGTAAGTAATGGATCTGAGATCCAGAGAGTATCCCCCAAAGAGAATATTCTAGAATATACTAAGTCAAAGGGAGAAGTGATATAGAGATTTAGTCTGGGTATTTGTCACCATATGGGTTGTGTCAGTACAGTGAAAGAAAGATGAGGCCCGTTTCAAGAATGAGAAAATGAAACTGTGAAATCAGGATTTAAGGGATGACTTTGATTGCTGAATCATTATATGGATATTTCCTTTTTGCTTTCTATGTATTGGAGTGGACAGAGGGAAATACCTGAAATCTCTAAATTGTAATCCAGCTGCCTTGATCTCTGATAATGGTTGTAGAGCCCTTATCGTCTGCCCCTGTGATTGTAAAAACCTTGTGACTAACCTTCATCTGTACCCAGTTATCCAGTTTTTCAACTTTGGAGTCTTGAAACCACTAAGGACAGCCCCTAATGTTTATTAATGAAGGGTCATGGGTCAGCCCAGAACTAAACCCACCCCAGGTCCAAAGTTATCTTGAAAGCTGAAGCTGGATCTAACCAAAATAGGCCTACCAGGGACATGCACAGTAGCTTAGGCTTGAACCTACAAGCCATCTATATCTCAGTCTGTCATTGTCTTGCATACGTTCTGTGACTAAGCATGTAATCAATCTGTGCACGCCCAATAATTAGATCACCTCTAATTATATCATCTGGGGTCACTGTGCTCATTATCCTAAACCCTGCCCATCTTTGTCTCTAATAAAACTATCAGAATTACTATGGTTCAGAGAGACAGATTTGGGGCTGCTAGGCCATCTGCTCTCCTACTCCATGCCTAGTAAAAAACTGTTTCTCTCCTCGAACCCCAGTGTCTCAGGAATTGGTTATTGAGTGCAGTGGGCAAAAGAATTCATGGCCTTTGTCTGGTAACAAAAACTCAGGCTCAAAAATTATTTATCTAAAGACTATGGTTAATAAATGAAGACTTTGGTCTGAAGATCCTAGTCCACTCTTACTTTTTTAACAATAGTGATCTTTTTTTTTTGACATGGGCAGGCACCGGAAATCGAACCTGGGTCCTTGGGCATGGCAGGAAAGCATTCTTACCTGCTGAGCCACTGTGGCCCGCCCAATAATAGTGATCTTGACCATCAAAATCATTGATGAAATCTTTTGTATTTGGCATAAATTTTGTTTCCTCCTCTTCTCTGTCTTCCTGGTTCAGATGGTGCCCAAACCTATGCCCTAGCTGCAAGGATGAGCACATGTTCCACAGTGGCCAAAAAGAATATTCCATTCCTCTGGATATGGTGATTGATTCAGGAGTATTCATGTGTCCCAAACTGTCATTCAGAATAAATTCTGGAGATGTTGGCAAAGGAGTTTTCCCCTAAGATTGCTAAAGAGTAAGACATGCCCAGAGTTTTCAATGGCCTTTTTCTGCCACCATTGGAGAAAGTCTGTTTAAGATTGAAGCCAATATGCACTCCAAAAGAAAAAAAAAAAAAAAAAAAAAAAGTAGAGGATGGAAACATTCTCTAGATCTAATTATACCTGAAGCCAGTTGAATCTCTGGAATTTCTAGTTATGAGAAGAAAAAAATGTTCTTTTCATGCTAATGTCTGTTTGAGTTTGTTACATCACTTGCAAGGAAAAGAATGCTGGCTAACATATTTATATTAACTTTCATTAATATATAAAATTGATTTCAAAGTTTTTAAATTTGACTATGGAATTTTCTGTCAGTCCAAGGATATGCAGATTGCTGTTTTTTAAGAGATTGTCATTAATTAGTGAGGCATATAATTAATGAGGACCACGAGGGCATAGCCACCTAAAAGTCTCAGCCTAGGGGAGCTACCTTGAGTCTTCTGGGCCCTGCGTGTCCTTAAGCACATTCCTTTCATTCAGGCAGATTTAGTCATAAAAAAGACAACACAGAGAAAAAGTATCTTCATAGAAAATATACAGTTTCAACATATTTGGGGAAATGTCTTCATTTTCTTTTTACGGTTTCATCTTGTTTTGTTTTGGCAAGTCATGACTAAGAACCTCAAATCCTAGAAAACACAAAGCAAAAAAATGGAATAGTGAAAATGTTACATCACTGAATATTATTTCTACCATACCTTAAAATCCAAACCAACTAATGACTCTCAGTTTTCCATTTGATTTTATGTTTATCATAATACAAATGGGTCCAAGTTATTGATAACGCTATGCTTTATAATTTATTCATTTATATATGTGGAAATAATTCATATAGTCAACACTGGATGATAATGCCTGATATAGCCATTCTCACGGCCACAAAATCGCTCTCTGTAACAGATATGTCTTCAGTTTTCAGCGCAAGGATATTTCAGGATGATAAAAAGAGAATTTAATTGAGTATGGGTAGAATTATTTCCGGCATATGTAAAAAAAGATAAAGTCAAGATTTGGGGTAAAACAACTGTTTCTTCAAAGATGTTTCCCTTCTGGTCTTAACAGTGACGGCATTACACCTGCCCCCGGCAGATCGTGTCCTAGTCCTCACAGGGTTGCTGTGTGGCCGCCGCTGCCCCAGGTCTGGTCTGCCCCCTGCGCGGCTGATTTTCTGATTTGAACACATGTGCTCTAAGGCGTATAAACGTCTTTACTCCCCTTATTAAGACATTGACATAAGTGTCTCTAGAATAGTAAAGAAAGGCTTCAAGATGAAAATGAATCACCCTTGGGGTTTAATGTTCCTGTCATGTAGGGTCTCTTCTTTTCTTTCTTATGTTCTTTTTTCCTTTTTCTCTTTTTAAAATAAAGACTACAAACAGCAGGGGAGATACAGACCTTGAAATCAAGAGAAAATGAAATGTTTCCGCAGTGCTGTGAGGCATTGAGTGCCAAGACAGAAATTTAGGGTCTCCTATTGTTCTTTTGAAAGAAGGGGTGTTTTTTTTGGAAACATAAATGAAATTGAAATAATTTCAGGGTGAAGGGACAACCCCATCCTTCAGGACACATGGCTCCCTTATCATTTTCTGGCTATTTGGTGATAAAGGAAAAGGAAGAAATTTTCCTAACCAGGATTCTATCAACCGAGTGGATAAACGAGAAAATGGTCACTTTTGTATTTATTGAAGTGACTTTTCAGAGATGAGATCTCAGAGTCAGTGACCTTGAGACCTAAATTCCTTGTGGACTGTCACTTGAAACTTTTTATTTCACATATTTGTCTGTATTTTCTTTTTCTGTGATCTAGCTTCATATTTAAGAAAAAAACATATATATGTATATTTATATATAGAGAGAGAGTTATGACTTTCTTTTTACTTTATTCTCAAAATTCAGATTGCTGATCTTTCATTGTTATGGGGAATCACATTCAAAAGAAAGTAAGGGTTTTTTTTTAATTCCAAAAAAGCAATGAATAGTTCAGTAAATATATATTTATTGATTGATATATATATAATTTAAAAAATAAAAGAACATAGTTTTGTACCTTATACATGTATTCTTTTTTAAAAAGTTACTTATTTGATATTTTCTGATTATAACAGTATGATTGCTGTAAACGATTAAATTAATAGAGTGTAAAGATGTAGAAACACAAAAATAACATCCTCCCATACACCCCCCTCCCCATTCCTCGCCCACCATCTCACTGTACTCAGGTAGCCAGTGTTAACACTCTTGGATATATCCTTTCATGGATATATGTATGTTCCATCCATGCAACCTATATGGGAATATAGGCAGAGATCTAGGGGAGGATTGTTTTTAGTACAAATAATTATATTATATATTTCTTTTTTTTCCTCACCAAATATCCCACACATTCATTCACATCATTGCTTGCCTCAAGACTTCATTTATACATTTCTCTGTAAATTACTCTATGTTTTGAAAATATGTTATAGAAATTAATGTAATATTTTGGTTTGAATTGTTTTAAATTTTTATTATAGAAAATTTCAAATGCAAAAGTAGAGAGACAAATATAATGAACCCCCAGGTACCTGTTATCTAGTTTAAACAATAATCAACTGAAGGACAATATTTTTTTCATCTCCCTCTTCCTATGCAATATTTTAAAGCAAAGTTAGATGTTGTATCACGTCACTCACTTAAAATATTGCTTGAAATGATGAAATTAGAAAAAAAGACATGACCATAATACTTTTAAGCAATCTAAAATTTAGTATCCTAATTTCTAGGTATTTAAGTATTCAAATTTCCACAATTTTCTCATAAGTGATTTTTTTTCTTATTTTACTTTTTTTTTTTTTTAGTTTCCCTACAAGACCAAACATCCTCAATCTAGAGATTTCCCTTTTCTCTCACTCTTTCTATCTCTGTGCAATTTAATTTTTGGAGAACAACAACAAAAACACGTTGTTGGTCCTTCAGAGTTTCTCACAATCTAGGTTTTTTTATCAGGAATGCTAGATAGGTGAAGTTTATTTTCCCAGAAGGCACCCTTCTGGTGGTCTCTTTTTGTGATGTTAGCAGCTGTTAATGATCATTGCCTAATTCCTATTAATTCATTGGTGGTTACAAAATTTTAATATTGTAATGATATCATTTCTTCTTGATTTATTACTTGGAATACTTCTATAAAAAGAAAAGACCTTTCATCAACAACTTGGTTAATCTAAGGATCAGTTTGTAAAGGAAAGACAAGACAAATGGACAAATGCTTAAATCTTCCTTTCTATTCACATCTTTTTGAGATACTGCACTAGAGTCCTAGTATTCTCCAAATGACTTCTAAGTATCAATATGACTGCAGGTGTTTAAACATATTAGGTATGTCTCCATCCTCTGTATTTATTCTTTTTTTTTTAATTTGCATATGGGCAGGAGGCACCAGGGATCGAACTCCAGACCTCCAGCATGGCAGGTCAGAGCTCTGCCTGCTGAGCCACGGCAGCCGCCCTGTATTTATTCTTTTATGATGTCCAAACTGTCACATCATTTGCCACTTAAGATCCTTTGGGATAAGGCAAAAAAAAAAAAGATCCTTTGGGCCCAACCCTCTTAGACTCCCATGGCCATTTCACTCTTGTATAAGATATATTACTGTGTTTTATCCATTTCCTATCACAGACCTGGAGTCTGTCACTTTTCCAAGAATCTTCATGGGAAATGGTATTCAGAATGGCATGTTTCTATGGAATAGATTATCAGCTACATGATTTCTTGGTCAAATGACATGTGTTTTTTATTCTTGATAGAAAACCAGAACATCATAAAGTTTATTGGTTGCCCATTGCTGCAAGTTTCATCATTGTTCTTGGGCCCTCTCAGTGTATAAGGTTAGGAAATATTTTAAAATAAAATACATCATGGGTTTATACTGATATGTCCACCTGAATTTCAGGACTAAAAGGGTTTTTATCTCATTGATCTTACCTTGTTTCCCCTTTCTTCCACACTGAAATCCCTAGTTCTCAACAATATCAACATAATTCCTCATTTGCTTTATTCTACAATATACCCAGTGGTCTCAGAATAAAAAACAAGACTATCACCAACAATATGACTACCAAAACTAATTTAACATTATATTATTGTTCTTCTTTGTCCTTCAGGTGTATCACATTATGGATATAGAGTGCAGTTTCTGTGTTTAAAAAAGCCACTTGGAATGGTTCCTTTCTCTCAGATTTTGCCACCAACTCAGTAGATCCTTTGGTTTCCTTTTGCTTTTGATATTTAGGAATACTTTGAACATTGAATTTTGTTTTATAACTATGTAAAATATTTGCACTGCTCTGATAACAGATATATTCAGAGAATTCCCATCTCTTAGGCTTTATTGAAATAGTTTAGTTCACATTTTAGTTATAAGCTATTTATAGAGTGGCTCTAAAAGTGGGTCTTCTCTCTTTTAAGAATTCTTATTTATTTTGTACTGTGGCAGATGGAAGTGTTTGCCTACCCAATAAACAATCTCCCCTTCTTCTTTCCTACCTACCCTGTTTTTGCTCGGGTGTCCCTTTTACCCCATGTGGCTCATGAGTGAATGCCGATTAGTCCGATCCAATCAGGGAGTCATATTCCTCTTGGCAGTGGTTGGTTTGGGAGCTAGCATATCATCCAGTTCCTGCAGGTGAAACACGAGGAACTTCATAACAGCAATATTTGGAGCCAGATCACTAAGGAGAAAGTCCTGCAAACTTCCGAAGGAAAATTACTTCCTACCTAGAATTCCACCCCCAACCACATTACAGATCAAGTCAAAGGGCTGAATAAAGACGTATTCAGACAAGCAGGATCTCAAAAATGTTATCTTACATGCCTTCCTCTGAAAACTACTGGAGGATGCACTCTTTAAGTATGAGGGGGTAAAATGAAAAAAAATAAAAAATAGAAAAGGGAGGAAATGGTATACAGCAAACAGGAGAGCCCACATTGAAGAGAGGAACAAGGAATTGCCAAGATGATGCAAAAGGATGATCCCAGAATGGCAACTCTGACCTGGCACACCAATGAGGCAGGTCAGATAGGACCAGCTCAGAAGGCTCTGGGAGAGATTTCTTCAAGACATGAAAAATGACAGGAGAGCTGGTCAGTCAGAAAATCTTCAGCACGCAATTTCATCCCCTCATACCTTTCAATGCCACTCACTCCTCTGGATGTTCAGGCTACTTATTTCCACATACTATGAAATTTAGACAAATGACTGGTAGTGGAGCTGAATTATTGAAAATGACAAAATGAAGCCAATAAAAACAAGATGATTGTTATTTTGGGAGTAAATAAAACACTATGTACATGGGAAAAGTAAGAATTACTTAGTAGATGGCTCAGCTGTGAATAGCATTTTGCTGTTATGAATAAACACAAAATACTATCATTTTAAAATTCTGACTTCCCAAGTGAGATAAAAGATACTTCTTCAAAGCTTACTTCCATAATTATTTCATTATCAAACCATTTTATCATAGATGGAGACTGTCCTGTCTTCTTTAAAGCAAAATTACAATTTGTACAAGTCATCATTCATTTATTCAATCAATAAATATATATTTAGGCATCCCCATCTTAAAGGACCTAACAATACTTCAGGGGATTATTAAACTGAAAATCCTTGACAGCAGTAAAAGAAGAGTGTGGAAGTGCTATGAGGGTATAGAATAGGCATAGATCTGCTTGGGAGAGTTTCAGAAAACTCCACAAACGTATCTTACCTAGATTTTGAAAGGGAAGTTACATAGGGCTTTATTTCATTTTGTAAATTTTCTAATCTATTAAAATGAATATTGTGGAGCACATATTTGTGCAATCACTTTATCAGGGGCAACATGAAATATCAAGGTAAGTAAGGATGTTGTCTTTTCCGAGGAATAAGGCAGGAACTGATATAAAAGTATAGAGAACTGCAAGAGCGTGCATAAAGAGAGCATTCCCAATGAGGCATCTGGAGTTCTTGGAAAGTAAGTGCAGGAGGTGGGACCTGCTGCAGTTCCGTCTGTTCTATTGAATTCCAGGAGAACTATTGCTTCATCCATTCACTTGTATTCTTTCATTCATTCAACAGCCATCTTGAGCAGCTCCCATACACCAGATGGTGGGCTAGGTACTGGGTGCACAAGGGTGCTTGTGCAAAAGACAAGGAAGTGATCACCAAGCAAGTTCAAAGAAAGAAGAGACCAGTCAAGCTGGTGTGCAGAAGAGGGTGAGGAGAAAAGAGGGGAATAGGCAGGAAGAAGAGGAGAGGTAGCAAGGGAGCGTGAGTCCATCGTAAAAGTTAAGGAGGGAAGGATAGACAATTTTATATCACCACTTCATGATTTATTTCTTCAGTGCCCCTTAATCCCTAAATTACTCTTTCCTTGCTTTTAGGAATTTTGAGACACTTTGAGAAAAAAATTCAAATTCTTAAAATAAACATAGGTAGGAACATGGATGTTTCTTTCGGTTTCACATTTGGAGCTTCTGACCTCCTGAATGGTGCCAACTGGGTTACCTCATTGGCACCCAAGAATAGAGAAGAAGTCCTCCTGGCCCCTGGCCTGCAGATCTTTGTGTGATACACCTGCCCCTCTCCCCACTTTTAAACTCTTTCTTAGACCAAAAAAAAGGACAGTTTAATATTTTCAGGGCTCATACATGTTGTAGCATGTATCCTTCATTCCTTTTTATGGTTTTTTATGGCAGTAAATGTGCTACCTTTGTATTTCTTTTCCTTTTTATGTTTGTAAATGTGCTATATTGTGTGTATATACCCTTTCTGTTTATCCATTCATCTGCCAATGGACACTTGGGTTATTTCTTCCTGTTACTCTTGTGAATCATGCCCTATGAATATATGGGTATAAGTTTTCATAGAGACAGAAAGCAGATTGGTGTTTGCCAGGGTCTGTTGGAAAGGAGGTATGGGAATGGGTTCAGGGTTTCCTTGTGGGGTGACAAAAGAGTTCTGGAATTAGACAGTGGGGTTGCAAAACATTGTGAATGTACTTAATACCAGTCAATTGTACATTTTTAAATAATTAAAATTGTTGATTTAATGTTATCTGTATTTTTACCACAATTAGGAGAGAGAGAGAGAGAGAAAAAAAAAAAAGGAACAGCTCACTTCTTGGTCTCTTTTTCATCTCACTGTTGGAAGCCTCATGTCCCTTCTTGCTCCCAATGCCTCTCATTTGCCTAGGCATCTTCCTCTGTTCCGTTTATACTAGAGTAAACCCTGGGCCCTGGGCAATACTGGGACTGTGTTTGAAACTGTAGAAAGAAAATGCTCCAAACAACCTAATATTTGTCCTGGAAGCTCTGCAGAAAATCCCAGCGGAAAACTTATCCATTCCCATCTCCACATCAGTTCTTGTTCTTCTCTCGTGACGTTGCTGAATTTCGAAGTTTCTATTATAATTGTTCCCCAAATACAGATAGCTGCAGTCTCACTCCTGTTCATTCCCTGCCCTTCAATTAGGGCTCCTTAACACACACGGAGGGAATAGCCCTGTTTGAGAGCCCCGCGTGCCCTTCCTTCTCCTTGCTTTAAGAAAAGGAAATTATCTACAGCGTTCTATGTGCTGCTAGGCCCGCATATTTTCATCAGGATGAGCAATTAGGCAGAAATTTCAGTGCCAAGATTCCTAAGGGTGAGTAACTTCTGACATGTTGCCAGGAGAAGGAAATAAAGAAATCCACCTTTCCTCCGTCACTGGGAGTTGATGGTGTCTCAAGCCGGCAACCAGGCATGGAATTCATCCCCACCCTCCCTCCACTTCTAGGTTTTTGAGAAAAGGTGATAATAAAACTTTGGCCAGTTTGTTAGCTCCATATTTTTCAATGTTCACCTTCATCTGCTTGTAGGGTGAGACTTATTTTGTTTCTGAGGAGGTTTTTGTGGTTATTTTCACTGCCTAATAAGAATAATGCCAGTAACAAATTACAATAGGACCCTTGGGAACTGAACATTAATGAATAGAGAGGTGGTTTGTAATTCCCTGTTATATTCATATAGATAAAATAAGGGTAAAAGGAATCTCTAGGATAGGTTTACAACATAAAATAAATTCTAAAAAGAAGCCTAATGACTCCAGCATTTGGTGTTTACGTATGCAAGGGAGAGATAAGGTGGCTATTTATTACCTTAGAAACACAGATATAGTTGGGTTGGTCCTTTTGGTGGAGAATTGTATCTTTAGACACAATTTTGGCAGGTTATGATAGGTAGCAAATAATTTCAAAATAAAGTATTTTGAATTTTACATTTAGTGGAAAGCAAATGTCATAAGTCAGAATCTCAAACCAGATTTATTTGTATTCATCTCTAAGGGCAACTAAGAACATTTAATTTATACTTGTTTGGCTATTCACCTAATTTTTAGGAGTGAAAGTCTCATTTGCCACTTACCCTATCACAGAATTCACTTGCTGACACTCCTTTTCTTTTGCCTCCACACCCTCTGAAATTATTTTTTTGTTCTTAACAAAAGACACCAAATGTTGCCTTGACTCAATGTTGCCTTACTCAGTGTTGCCTTATGGACATTTTTAGATGAGCCTGTTTTTTAAAAAACTTTTTTTTAGTGTATAGCATATATATATATATAAAGCAAAGAAATAAAAAAGCAATAGTTTTCAAAGCACTCTTCAACAAGTAGTTACAGGACAGATCCCAGAGTTTGTCATGGGCTACGATATGATCCACTCATATTTTTCCTCCTAGCTGCCCCAGAATATATGAGGCTAGAGGGCTTAAATATTTTTGTAGCATCACAATCAACTTTTTTCCTTCTTTTTTTGTGAAAAATAACATATATACAAAAAAGCTATAAATTTCAAAGCACAGCACCACAATTAGTTGTAAGACATATTTCAGACTTTGACATGGGCTACAATTTCACAATTTTAAGTTTTTACTTCGAGCTGCTCTAAAATACGGGAGACTAAAAGAGGTATCAATTTAATGATTCAGTATTCATATTCATTTGTTAAATCCTATCTTCTCTGTATAGCTCCACCATCACCTTTGATCTTTCCATCCCTATCTTTAGGGGTGTTTGGGCTATGGCCATTCTAAATTTTTTATATTGGAAGGGTCTGTCACTAATATGGGGTAGGGAGATAGAAGTGTCTGATGTGCTGGAGAGGCTGAGCTAGATTTCAGGACTTATCTAGACCAGGGATCCATCTGGAGGTTGTAGGTTTCTGGAAAGTTGCTCTAGTGCATGGGACCCTTGTAGAATCTTATATATTGCCCTAGGTGTTCTTTAGGATTGGCTGAAATGGTCCTGCTTAGAGGTTGGCAGGTCATGATAGGTAACAAGGTCTAACTGAAATTTGCATAAGAGCAACCTCCAGAGTAGCCTCTTGACTCTAAACTCTCTCTGCCACTGATACTTTATTAATTACACTTCTTTTCCCCCTTTTGGTCAGGATGGAATTGTTGATCCCACAGTGCCAGGTCTGGATTCATCCCTGGGAGTCCTCTCTCACATCGCCAGGGTGACTTTCACCCCTGGATGTCATGTCCCATGTAGGGGGAAGGGCAATGATTTCATTTGCAGAGTTGGGCTTAGAGAGACTGAGGCCACATCTGAGCAACAACAGAGGTCTGCCAGAAGCAGCTGTTAGGCATGCCTATAGGTAGTCTAAGCTTCTCTGCTACCTACATAAGCTTCAGAAAAGTAAGCCTCCTGACCGAGGGCATGGCCTATTGATTTGGGTGTCCCTAAAGTTTGACACAGTATCAGGGGATTCCCTGATGGTAAGGTTTAATAGTTCCATATTTTTCTCCCCTCCCTCAGGGGACTTTGCCAATACTTTTTGATTATCTGTTTAATATACTCTAGGATATATCCAGGCATTACAATAATCTATACAGGATTAAAGGACTTTTTTCTCATTCTTTGCTCCCTGTGTTTCAGTTGTTCAAATGAGCTATATAGATAGATTGAATTAGATTATGCACTACAGAAAATTTCCATTCCAGACCAAATAAACCTTCCTTCCATTGGTCTCGAAGAGTATGTGTGGTTCTAAAATATAAACCCTGTCTTCCTTACCCCTATGTTCTGGATTACTTTAGCCCCAATCTGTTTGGCTTTGTTCTTATCTCTAAATATCTTACCTCTAAATATCAGGTTTTATATATGTAAACCAGCCTCTCAAAATCCAGAAATAATAATCACCACTCCAGACTTAATGTTTCTGCTCTAAAAGTTTACAATCTAGGCCCCTGTTCTCTTATAAGCACATTTTCTAGAGGTGACCATACCATTCTTGTTCTTTTGTTTCTGGCTTATTTGGTCTCACCAAATGTCCCACATGTTCATTCACATCATTGCATGCCTCACGACTTCATTCCTTTTTGTAGCAGCACAACTTTTGTTCATAAATATACACCATCGTTCACCAATCTACTTCTCCGTCAGTACATTCTTCAGCCACCTGCATTCATCGGACATCATTTATAGAGCCCAAAGTCCACAGTCTGTCAACATTCTCAATTTTAGATAATTTTATTGTTCACAAGAGAAAGAAAACCAATAAACACACCCTCGCCAAATAGGAAATCTAAATCTCTTAAGTCTTGTCCCTCCCCCCATTATTTACCTCTGCTGTTGCTGTGGTAGTGCTGATGGTTTCCTTTTGAACATAGCTCATAGCATGCAATAGCAGTTTTCCCCCTGTACCCTGGACTTAAACACTCTTTACACAAGAATCATATCTTTGAAGTAATTCTTGTGAGAACTAATTCGTATTTCTAGTGTTAATCAGTGGGACACGTAGGTGTACACAACCCCTTTCAATCTTGTTTATCTTCAATGTGGTAATATTACTAATAGACCCACTAGAGAACCACCTTCACTCCTATCTATTCCCTTACATTGGAGTTCAACCTCATGAGCTAACAGTTCACCCATCTCTAGCTTCTATGTATCTCTAAGTCCCCTATATTCTGTATTATAAGCCTCTGATTATACCTTTATGCTGGTTATAAAAATGGGATCATACAGTATCTATCCTTTTGTGTCTGGCTAACTCCACTCAGCATTATGTCCTCAAGGCTCATCCATCTTGCCATGTTCTTCAGAACGTCATTTTGTTTTGTTGCTGTTTAATATTCCATCATATGTATATACCACATTTTGTTGATCCACTCATCTGTTGATGGGCATTTGATTTGTTTCCTTGTTTTGTGATTGTGAATAATGCTGCTATGAACATTGGTGTGCAAATGTCTGTGTGATTGCTTTCAGCTCTTCTGGGTATATACCAAGTAGTGCTATTGCTGGGTCATAGGGCAACTCGATCTTTAGTTTCCTAAGGAACCGCTAAACAGTCTTCCATAGTGGCTATACCATTGCACATTCTCACCAGCAGTGCACAAGTGTCCCAGTTTCTCCACATCCTCTCCAACATTTATAGTTTCCTATTTGCTTAATAGCAGCCATTCTTATAGGTATGAGGTGGTAGATGAGCTTGTTTTTTTTAATCACAGAAGTTCTTCAGAAACTTACCTAGATGCTGAATTAGTCTCATCATTTTATCATATATGTCTCACTTACAATAGAATGGTTATATATAATTCACATATTGAAAGTATACAAATAATGGTTGTAATTTTTTTCCTTGTGGTAACATATACACAACATAACATTTCTCATTTTAACTATCTTCAATCATACAATTCAGTGGTATTAAATAATATTATCAATATTGTGCTGCCATCACCACCACCCCTTACCAAAACTTTTTCATCACCCCAAACTCTATACCCCTTAAGAAGTAACAACTCATTCCCCTCCCCTTCTCCCCCAGACAACCACTAATCTTGTGCTGGGTACACAAGGTGTGCTTGTGCAAAGGCATCCACTAATCTGCTTTCCATCTCTATGGATTTGCCTGTTCTAGGAGAGTCATATAAATGGAGTCATACAGTACGTGGTTATTTGTGACTAGCTTCTTCACTTAGAATCATGTTTTCAAGATTCACTCATGTTGTAGCATTACTTTTTATGGCTGAATAATACTTCATAGCATGTATATACTATTGTGGTTTACCATTCCTCAGTTGACAGACATTTAGGTTGTTTTCACTTCTTAGCTCTTCTGAATTATGCTGTATGTAATTAATGTACAAGTATCTGTTGGAATCCTTGCTTTCAGTTATTTAGGCTATATAACTAGGAGTAGAATTGCTGGGTCATATGGTAATTTTATGTTTAGCTTATTAAAGATCTGCCAATTTTTAAAACTTTTTTATTGTATAACATAACAAATATACAAAGCAAAGAAAGAAAACAACCAATAGTTTTCAAAGCACTCTTTAACAAGTAGTTATGAGACAGATCCTAGAGTTTGTTTTGGGCTACTATGTGATCCTCTCAGATTTTTCCTTCTAGCTACTCCAGAATATGGGAGGCATATTTTTTTTATCATCACAATTGTTTTTTTGTGTGTGTGTGAAAAATGACATATATACAAAAAGCAATACATGTCAAAGCACAGCACCACAATTAGTTGTAGAACAGATTTCAGAGTTTGATATGGGTTACCATTCCACAATTTTAGGTTTTTATTTCTAGCTGCTCTAAGAAACTGGAGACTAAAAGAAATATCAATTTAATGATTCAGCAATCATATTTATCTGTAAATCCTATCTTCTCTGTATAACTTCACCATCACCTTTGATCTTTCTATCCCTCTCTTTAGGAGTGTTTGGGCTATGGCCATTCTAACTTTTTCATGTTGGAAGGGGCTGTCACTAATATGGGGGCACCTAATTGTTTTCCACAGTGATTGCACTACTTTACATTCCTACCAGACATGCTGGAGGATTCCAGTTTCTCCATATTGTCACCAAAACTTAATATTTTCTGCTTTGGTTTTTTATTTTATTTTATTTTTATTTTAGCCATCTCCTTTGGTATGAAGTGGTATCTCATTGTGGTTTTGATTTGCATTTCCCTATTGACTAATGATGAGCAACTTTTCATTTGCTTTTTGGCCGTTTTCTATTTTTCTTTGGAGAAATGCCTGTTCATGTCCTTTGCCCATCTTTTAATTGGGTAGTTGTCTTTTTGTTGTTGAGTTGTAGGAGTTCTTTATATACTGTGGATACTAGACCCTCCTCCTCTTTTGAAGTCTGCTCAGAAGGATAAGTGGAAGTTAATGTGGTGAAGACTTTTGGGAAGACCTTTCTGGGCAGAGAATGCAGCGCAATCTGTGAAGGCTGCAGGGGAAGAAGCATGCTGTCTGAGGCACTCAAGGTGGATGGCTGTGTCTGGATCACAGAGAGCACTGGTGAGGCTGGTGTGAGTGGGCAGGAGTCAGACCATGAAGCCCAACACTTCTCAATCATAATGTACATAGGAATCACCTGGGATCTTGTAAAAATACAGATTCTCATTCATTAGGTTTGTTCAGGGGCTGAGATTATGCATTTCTAATAAGCTCCCTGGTGGTACCAATGTAATAGTAAAACCATAAAGAGCCTTAAAACTTAAAGAGCTCTTTGGGTTTGTTGATATATTTTTAAGAACAATGGAAAGTTATTGAATGGTTTTTTAAAAAGAGAGTGACAAGAGCAAGTTTGAGTTATTAAAAGACCTCTCTAGTTAATGAGTAGAAAATATATTGGATCAGGACAAACGAGTGGGGAAAAAAGTTAGCAGTTGAATTAATTATGTTTAAGTAAATTTAGGTCTGTATATTCATATGATGGAATATTCAGTAAAAATTAACAACAATGGTTATGAAGACATTTTCATGACTTGGAAAATTATTTATGATGTAATACTAAACAAAAACGCAGAAGTCAAAATTATATATATGTGTTGGTTCAACTTTGTAAAACAATGTACATAAGAGAAGGCACATGCAGCAAATTGTTAACAGTGACTCTTGGGTGGTAGGATGATGAGCGATTCTTATTCTTTATTTATGTTTTTCTCTGTTTACTTTTTCTCCCATTCTAACTCTAATATTTTAATTGTTTAAATTGCATCCCAAAAAAGAACTGAACATTACAAAAATTATCAAAGAACTGGGGATTTCTCTCTGTTAATGTTGACTAAACCTCTACAGAACTACAACTAAACAGTAAACAGGAACTCTCCTAGCAGTCCTTTCCTGGCCCCTCTACCATTCCATGCTAATGCTGATTGTCAATTTCACACATGCAGTTCCTATCTATTCAGTGCTGACAGCTCAGATTCCCCCTTCATTGTAACAGCCATTCTCTCTTCTGGCCTCCCCAGGCTTGCATTTGGTAACCTTTGCCCTTTTATTTGGTACAAGCCAAAATGCCATCTTTGCAAAACTAATGTACCAGTGAAAATGGTAGCATGAAGCCACATAACCTACTATTCTTTTCCTTTCTTTTTGCAAAGGTTATTATTAGAGCTCATTTTAGAGAATTTCAAATCCATTCAAAGTATCATGGGTTTAAATTTTTCTAATGGAAGCAGAGCTTTTGATGTTTGGGTTTAGAAAGCTGCCTGGCCTCTTTAATGTTTAAATTTTCATACAGTGGCACAATTGATCAAAGACTTTAAGATAGAGAGAAAAGGCAATTTACTTTACCTATAGTTGTTTTGTGTTCCCAACATTATTGTTCTACTCTTTTTCTCTGAACCATCTCCCTCTTTGAAGATCTACTTTTTTACTAACGTATATTGGCTTTACCTTCTTTTTGATCAGTCTGAGAAACCATCTGGAAACAATTGAGCATGACGTCACAAACCCAGGATTGTGATTTCAAGGTGGGATCAAAGAATAGGAGGAAAAAACCTAGCAGACCAAAAGCTTGATTTAACCTTTAAATGCAAATATTTAACAGACTAAGAAAAGGCAAGAAAAAATGATAAAACGAAAAGATTATAGAAGGACATTAATTAACAAGGAGAGTTGGTTCATCTTGAGTTTTAACTTAGCTGATATACTGGTATGTATTTCTATATTTATTGTGAAGAAAAGAGAAAATCAGTCATCTAGAGATGAGACTGACTAGTGATACCAACATTAAAACAACTGTAGCACTAGGTTTGCAGTTAGCATGTCCTGAAGGTAAATGTGGAAGTCTGCATGAAAAATCTTAAACTAGAGCTAACTGTCATAAGGACGGACAATGGACTCGGACTTTGGAGGAATTTTTACTCTTTTGAAGAATTCCTAGACACATCATGAAAATAACAGATGGCCTGGTCACTAGGGAAAACTAAAACAAAGCCACCCCTGGAGGTAAAGCACTTGATTAGAAGGGGGGATTTCAGGCAGGTGTGGAGGAGAGAACCTAGAATTTTAATGTGAATGACCCTGAAATTACAGCTAATACGGGAAGTTGCTTCCTTAAAGCCCTAGAAATCATGCACTCCGAGCCTGACAGTTTGCTCTTAAGAATCAAGCTTATTCAGAAATGTACACTTCTAGCTGACCAGTACAGTTGAAATAGATAGTTAAATGGGAATGGGACTTTGTCAAAATTTAAAACTTTTGTACATCATGGCACATTATCAAAAAAGTGAAAAGACAACAATGCAGAAGGGTAAAAAAGATTTGAAAATTGGATATATAAGGGTTTAATATCCAGAATATATAAAGACGTCTTGCAACTCAGCAACAAAAGGATAGCACAATTTAAAAATGGACGAAGGATTACCTAATTTAACTTGTATGGTCAATTTAGTTGAACACTATAAGTACATGGAATCTTGACTAGAGCATGAGATCTTGTTGGTTTGTCCGGGTTAATGTGATGCCCTGATATACCCCAGAGTAATTTGGGCAGCAAATAAAGAAGTATTTGCAAAGTCCCTTTGAGGGACTGGGGAAAAAGGAGGAAATATTCTACTTCCCCTTTTGGAGAATTCCTGATATTCTCACAAACAGTGGGGACAACCAAATCAATAGGCTGAGCCTTAGATCTTGGGGTTCACACTTATGAAATTTATTCCTGCAAAAGATAGGCTAAACCAAAAAATGTTTTTTCGGTAAAAAATTTATATTTTGACTAGTGAATTTCCTAATATAACTTATGTAGACAGCTTAATTGCACACCATAATACTTGGAACCTTGAACAGGGCATGAGATTTTGTACGTTTGCCCAGACTGATGCCCCAATAAATCCCAGAGTGATTTAAACAGTGAATAAAAAAAGTATTTGCAAAGTTCCCTTGGGGGAATGGTGAGAAAGGGGGAAAATTCAGCTTCCCTAAGTAGAGAATTCTTGATATTCTCACAAGCACTGGGGACAACCTAAGCAATAGGCTGAGCCTTCAATCTTGGGGTTTGTTCATAAGAAACTTAACCCTGCAAAGGATAGGCTAAGCCTACTTAAAATTAGCCTAAGAGTCACCCCCAAGAGAACCTCTTCTTTTGCTCAAATGTGGCCTCTCTCTCTCAGCCAACATGACAAGCAAACTTACTGCCCTCCCCCTCTCTATGTGGGACATGACAAGGGGTATGGTATGTATGAATTTTTTTCCTAGAATGAGCTGGGACTGAGCATCAAGGGATTGAGCAAACCTACTCAACCAAAAGAGGGAAGAGTGAAATGAGATAAGTGTCAATGGCTGAGAGATTCCAAATAGAGTCCAGAGGTTATCCTGGAGGTTAGTCTTATGCATTAAATAGATATCACCTGTTC
>PVIY010018761.1:0-46997 GCA_004026745.1 Myrmecophaga tridactyla | reverse complement strand
CTTATAAGAATCCAGGCTCCTTTCTGTGGTTTTCTAAATCTCTCGTACCTGGCATCAAACTACATTATCAGGCACCCTGCCTTCCTTCCAAACTTTGCTTTATGATTGACTTCTTGGTATTCTCCCATCAAGTTGTGAGCTTCTGGAGCTCAGGAACTTGACCTTATTCAGTTTTAGATCCCTGGAATAATTGTCTTTCAAAATTCAGCTCAGGGTCTGTCTTCTCTAGAAAACCTTCTGTGATTCTGCTTCCCATCCCTTGTCAGTTCATTTACTTCATTATGTTGAAGCATCTGTTTGTGTTTCCATCTTTACCAATAGGTTATATGTATCTTGAGAAGAGGGAACATGACTTTCAATTTCAAGCAGCACCTAGAACATCATTCGCTAAATAGAAGGTATACTTAATAGATGTTTACGGAACAGAATTTAATTGTTTGTTTTAACTTTTCATTTGTATATGCAACTTTTGTACTATGCTGTGCTATGTTCCCACAATTTGCCATGGTTCTTAAATGTGTTCTATGATTTTCCACCTTTTCTGGTTTCGTTCATGTCATTTTCTGCTCTCATCCCTCCTGTTTGTACCTGTGGATACAATACTCACCTTGCATGACCCATCTAAAGTGCCTTCCCCTCCCTAATTTGAAAGAATTGAATTTAATACCACTCTGCACTTCTGGTACATTCTTTTCACTACTTTATTTGACGACACTGGATTCTCAGCTTGCTCTTTTCCTACTATGAGGTCTGCTATACGCAAGTTCATGTGGTCTTTTTTCCTATTTATTACCTATCATAATTCCTATTACTGAGCAGACGTTTCATAAATATTTATTCAGTTGAACCACACTATTTCTACTATTCATTACAAGACAATAGTCCTCAAAATTATGAAAGAAGGGAGACATTCTGGCTTTTCCTTCTAGCTTATCATTTTAGATATGTCACTTATGGACTTAATTGAAGTTTGGAAACATAGTAACTTGGAGACCCTTTACCCAGGAAACTTACTTGAAAGATCAAAAGGATACTTGAAATTAACATTTATGGATAATTAAAATGGAATTTTCTTAAGAAATTGCTTCACTAAAGTAAATCATTTTTTTCTTAATTAGCTTTAGAAAAATCCATAACACCTTAAGAGTATAAGGATGTGTAGACACTGGTCCTTTACTTACTAGAAGTTTTACACTTTAAGAATTCAATTCTGAAGATCAATTTTACAGAAACATTTTAGGTGGTCATGATACTAATGCTGTAAATATCATTTAATAATATTCCAGTAAGTACTCCTTTATTAATGTAAATGCATAATTTTTAAATTTTAAATGGGGAAAATGTATATGTTATAGGAATTGTTTGTCTCATTTCATTACTTTTATCGCTAACCATTTTGCTAGCAATTGTTAATGAAAATATTGGTCTAATAAATAATTATAATGAAATTCAAATCTTAATATATTACTATTTCTAGAAAAGCTTTACTGCGTGGAAAAGGGTGAAAATATTTTATTAAAATGACTTGGTAATTAAGATATGAGAGCTCAAAACATGTATATGACTGCTAAACTGCTACTAACTAGTTGCTGTATGTTTTAACAATGCTCTTAGTCCCTCTGAGCCTCACTTTGTTCATAGATAAAATGAGCCTAAAATATCTTTCCTATAAAGCAGAAAAGATTTTAATCATGATTAAATAAATGAATCATGTGAAGATGCTTAAAAAATTAAAAGTAAAACATAAATATGACATGTCATCATTTTTAGTTTATTAAAAACTAATCTTTTTTCATAAATGATTCAGTCATTAAATAAGGAATTACTTGGCACATTTTATGTGTAGGCTTGTGGTATATAGCAAACCAAAAAAAGCCCTTGAAGAGCATACTACAGGTTGATTTCCTGTTGGAGAAGTGATTGAAATGGCACCAGGAAATTTTTCTTCCTTTCAAATGAGCAATTCAGAGCAAAATCCTGCAGAAGTATTTACAGTGAGAAACAAAAAAAATGGAAAAGAGATCATCTAACAATACCAGGAGATGCAAAAACTTTTGATAAAGTAAAATATGTATAAAGAAAACAGTAGACTCTGGAGAAGCGATTGGTCCAAATGGGCACCTAATGCCCTGACAAACCCTGCATTAATTAGTAAAAATCATAGCTGATACGCAAATCCTAGAGAGAAAAACAACCTGTTTAGATATCAGACTGAAGAGAGGTAGAAGGGCTACTGAGGAAAAACTGGGTATAGTGACAGAGAGATCCACATGGCTGGCTCTCTGAGAGGAGTGAAAGTGCCAGAATTTCACACTGAAATAGGAAAATGACTGAATTACTGAGAGAATCTCTACATCCCCAATTTGGTGAAGAGAACAGCAGCAGAGGATATGTATGAGAGAGTAGAACAAGTGTTCTAGCAGAGATGCTCTACATCACAACTGAACTCTCCATCTACTCTTATCCCCACCAATCCTTCAAAGTACAAAGAGAAGTGAGGGGACAAATACTGCTCCATCACACTAGTTCTGAGCAAATTCTGAGCAGATTTTGACAAATTATGGGCAAGAAAACAAGAAAAGTAACACGGTTGTGCAAACATACCACAGCAAACAAAATGAGATACAGTGTCATTATTTTAGCTTTCCTGAGCTGCTATCACAAAGACCACACAATGGCTTGCCTTAAACCATGGAAATTTATTAACTTATGGTTCCAAAGCTAGGAGAAATTCAGAATCAATGGGTCAGCAAGGTGATGCCTTCTCCCCAAAGTCTATAACATTCGGGTGCTGTCTACCAGGGGTCCTTAGAGCTTCTCTGCTTGTATCCCTGCCTCAGATCACAAGGCGATGTTATAGCCTTTCTCTTCTGAATTCTGTCCAGCTCCACCCCAAGGCTTTCTCTTACTGTGTGTGTGTGTTTCATCTGCTTATGAAGGACTTGAATAGCCACCCTCATTCAGTCAGATCACAACCGGGCTAAAATTAGCATGCTCAAGAGATCCTATTTGCAATGGGTTTCACCCACAGGAACACAGATTCAGATTAAGAAGTTATCTAAATTGGGGTACATAATTCAATCTACCACAGCCATATTATCAAAAGACACTGTACTGAATTTGAAGAGGCAGTATGTAAGGAATAGAAAAAAAATCTCAAAATTCCTTTAACCTATAGAACATAAGAATATTGAATATATGTATGTGTGCATATAGATTAATATAATACATACATATTACATAATATATATTTGTGTATTTATGTATGCCTATATGTATATGTGCATATGTGGGTAGGTGTGCATTTATAGTATATGTGTGAGTATGTATTTATATATATATATACACACACACACATATATATCTCAGAAAATGAATTTCAGAACTCAACAAATAATGGGGAAAAAAGTGAAGGCCCAATAACAGTATTGCAAAACAAATTAAAAAAATGAGAATAGGCAAGGAATACATGCCAATGAAAATGGCAGTGCCCACATGGGAGAAAACCTCTAGATTATCACTCTGAATGCATATTTAAAATAGGAAGCTATGAAAGTGAAAGGAGAGAAGCCAATGCAAATACATGGCAGACTAATATGATCCAATAGTATAAGGATAATTAATGTCAGTGAAATAGGGAGATCAACAAATGGAAGAAGGCTTCTTTAACAATTGAATACAAGAAAAATTTCCTGAAATGAAGGGGTAGGGGTGCTTTGTAACTGCGGTTTGAAAGCACACATCAAATTTCAGGAAAATTTGATAAAGATTACTCACATTATATACAGAGAGAACACAAATGAAGCTATTAATCTTTAAGAACAAAAATAATTCCTTAGGTATCTAGGCAGTAAAAATAAATCAAATTTAAGAAGGAAAAATAAATAGACTGACTATTGGTATTTCCACAATAGTCAATGCTAGGATTCAACAGAGTCTTATAAAATTCTGAGAAAATCAAATTGTGATCTAAGAATCAAGTCAAGCTATCATTCTAGTTGACAATAGGCAGACATTGTAACACAAAACTTGTCATGGAAGTTCAGGCATCCATGTTCCATTTTAATAAACTCCTTAACCGGGGACATCAGTTTGTTAAAAGATAAAATGAAAAGATGACTTAGGTTGAACATTGAATCCATTTAACTATAGAATGAATAGAAAACAACTATGGAATTATTATTTCAAAATAGAATGTGAATATTATAAATATTATATTATAAATCTATAGAATGTAAAAATAAAATAGCTGACAAATGTAAGGCAGTTAAAGGAATTACAAGTCCTAATTATGAATTATTCATAGCAAGGAGGCAATTATTACTATCTGAAACTGAAATATGTACTTTTTAACAGCTTTATTGGGATATAATTCACATACCATACAATGCCACTTATCATAAAATTTGCCCTTAAAGAGTACAATTCATTATTTCTTGTATATTGAGATAATTGAGCAATCATCAAAACAATCTAAATTTGAAACACATTTATCACACCTAGAAAGAAATCCCATACCCATTCACAGTGATTTCCTATCACTCTCCAAGCCCAAGGAAGGCACTAATCTATTTCTGTCTCCATAGATATTTCTATTCTGGATATTTTACACAAATGCACCATACAATATGTGGTTTGTAGCTGGATTCTTTCACTTAGCATAATGTTTTCAAGATCCATCCATGATGTAGCATGAGTCAGACTTCATTCCTTATTATTGTCAAATAAAATTATTCTAGGGCATGGATATACCATACCACATTTTATTTATCCATTCCTCAGTTGATAGACATTTGGACCATTTCCACTATTTGGTTATGAATATTGCCGCTATGAATACCCATGTAAAATTTATGGGTGGGCATTTTGAAGAAATGGCAGACTCTTTCCAAAGCAGTTGCTCCATTTTGCATTCCAGCCAGAAAAATTTAAGGGTTCCAATTTGTCCACACCCTTGTCAACACTTGTTATCATCTGTCTATTTCCTGTAACCATCCTACTTGAGTGGTAAAACATTGTATTGCCCTAGTGACTAATAATGCTGTGCATCTTTGTATGTATTCAGTGGATATTTATATACTGCTTTAAAATATATACTTTCAAAAGCAGAATGGCTTCCAACTCCTAAATATTTTTCAAAATCTCCTTTCTGAATATTAGAGTCATATTTTAAAGAATCGATACATTGTCATGTTTAAAATTCAATAAATATTTTCATTGTACCTTAGTTTCCCTTCTGTTTTTAATACTAATGTTTATTGAAATTGCATCTAAAATGTAATATAGTTTGTGAAAGCATTTTCATCTATTTCTCCCTCTAAACACAAATAGGTTACTAATTATATCAATTAATGATTAAAATAAGTCTTTCTGGGTGCTAGGATTTGGAGTCATTTTGTAAAACACATCTTTACACTATCAGCACTGTTTGAGTTTTTTAAGATAGGCTTGCATTGATTTTTAAACAATAGATTGATTTCATTAAAAATACAGAAGGAAAGAAGGGGAAGAGAAGACAGGGAGAAAGGGAGAGAAAGACTCAAAGCAAACATGCCAAATGGTTCAGAATGGTACATTCTCAGTGGGGGAAATATTGACTGTTGTTATTTACTTTGCAATTTTCTATAACTTTAAAAAACATTTCTATATCAGTTTCTCAGTACTAATATGAGATCTTTCTACTTCAGGGTGACAAGTCAATTAATTGTACATAAATAAACATGAGTCGATGAGCAAGTCTTTAAGAACAGAGTCCGTACCGCATAGAAAACTATCAAAATGAATTATCCCTGAGAGGTAATTCAGTGCCACCTCCTCTAAAATGAAGACTAAAGTTAAGAGATTTTTTCATCGTTTAGCTTTAAAGATGAATGTGGTATTGGCTAGTAGAAATTACTCATACTATTGTCCCGAAACCTCAACTGGAGTTATCATCAGTAAAAGCAAAGGGAGACAACCTATTTAATGTTGGGAGTTCAAAATTCTTTGATGTGAAAGAAATGAAATAAAGAAAAACTTAAGCTTCTTTGGACCCTAGCTTCTCAGTAGAGAATGGATAGATATGTATTGAGAAATTGGTTAGCCTCTTTTATATAATAAAAAATAGAAAAGAATTTTTGTTTTTAATATATTATATAACATTTAGGGTGCAGATGAGATAAAGCAGTAGATGATAATACATTCTCAGTGATTGTTTTCATAATTGAAAATTTAGTATCACTTCTGTTGTCAAAATTATTTTTAAATTATGTTAAAATCTTATTTACAATACCAACGGAGTGACAATTTCAACATTACGCTGAATGTTTACTAACATTTTGAGGTATATATTTCCTATCCCTGAATTCACCAATATGCATTTTCTGTAAAGAATATACTTTATAATACATTAAATTACTATTCAGGCAATATATTAAAGATGTCACATAATTTTATTTTAAAAGCCCTCTTGATTTTAGTTTGTTTTTCCTTTAAGACTAATGTTAATTTACATAGGTATGATAGTGCATCTGTGGAAGTATATTACAAATTAGAATTTCTCAATATTTTTCCAAGCTATGTATTGCTTTGCCATTGTGTGCTACCTGCACACTACTGGATTTTTTTTTCTTTTTTACTACTGGATTTTAACAACAAAGATATAAGTATGTCTTCTCAGTTTGTTTTTGGCTCTGTGGTGATGGAACAGCTTCAGTTTTCAAATAAATGTAATAATATCTATTGTAGATGTTTCCAATAGAAAATTTCAAAATTCAGAATATTGCATATGTTTGTTCAGAGAAGAAATTTCTTGAACAACTCTCACTACAAACACAGAGAGGAGAAGAACCCAAAATCATGTGGCAAAATTAGTGGTAAATGAAGGAGAGAGAGTCCCGTTGTAACAGGAGAGAAGAATATACATATCAAGGATGATTGCTTGTTTGCCCTCTGGAAGATATAGTTGTTCTTTTTCCCATTACCTCTATTTTTTATTGTTGTTACTATAATTAGTAGGAAAATCATCTTTTTAGTGTAGGAGGCTTCAGGTGTGTGGAGGTTAAAGGAACATAGGGAAGCTTTAAAATAGTTCCTGTGGGTGGGTGAGAGTAGGTTGCACACAGAAATAACATTAAAAGATTGAATTTGTAAGTACTTTTTGAGGCTAATGATATCAAGATATGATCAGCTACAATGGTCATTTCTCCAGCAGTTCTTGACTGTCCAGATGAAGGAATAAGGAAATTGGAATAATCGAGAGTTGTCCAGGACTAGGGCTTGCCATATCAATCGAATGAAATATTAAAAGGTCAAAGGTAGGGGGTGCAAGGGTAATTCAGTGGAAGAATTCTCACCTGTCATGCGGAAGACCCAGATTTGAGTCCAGGCCCATGCACTTCCCAAAACAAACAAGCAAACAATCACAACGAAAAACAACAAACAAAAAAATCAGCGAATTGTGCTGGAATAAGGGAGATACTCACAGAAAGAATGAAATGTGACCCCCGCCATATAGCTTACAAAAAAAAAAAAAAAGAAATGTCAAAGAAGTTTAGGGTATGGAGAAGTGTTGCTGAAATGATACACTGTGAAATATAAGCTGGATGAGGAAGGAAAGAAGGCCCATGTTTGGGCTCTATGGAATTATAAATTGTTTCTCATTCAAATTTAGACTTTATGTTCTTTCTTTGTTTTGGGGATTAAAAATGATTTTTTCCCATTTATGGGTGTGTTTGTTTCTTACGGTTGCCATAACAAGCACCATGAACTGGATGGTTTTAAACAACCAAAATTTATTGTGTGACAGTTCAGGAGACTGGAAGTCTGAAATTAGGGGGTCGGCAGGGCCATGCTCCATCTGTATTTTGTAGATGAGAATCCTCCCTTGCCTCTTCTAGCTTCTGGTGCTTCCCAGCAAATCTTGTCATTCCTTGTCTTGTTGATGCACCGCTTTGCCTCCCCCACCTCTGCATGGCATTCTGTCTGGTGTCTCTTTCTGTATACTTCCCCTTTTCCATAAGGACACAGGTGACATTGTTTTAGGACCCCCCCCATCCAGTTTTGCCTTGTTTTACCTAATAGCATATTTAAAGACCCGATTTATTTCCAAATAAGGTCAAAATCACAGCACCTGGAGTCAGGACTTGAGCATATCTTTTTGGGGGACACAATCCAATCCATAACAATGTAACAATGTAGGTAATTTTTTTTCTCCGCCCAATGTTTTCAGAATTATGTACTTCCTCTTTAATTTTAAATACTTTCCATGATCAATTTATTTTTTATTCCTCTTAATTGTGATATATACATATATTACAAACACATATATTTTCAGAATACAGTGCATAAGATATATGTCAACAGTTTTACGAATGATGACCAAGTGCTCAAGTGTTCAAACATTGCCATATTTCTGCATGTATTCTTTCCTAATAACCTACTCTTCTTCCCCTTCCTATAGATATGCAACCTCTTGACTTTTGTGATTATAATGTCCTTCAGATTATTTTTGGTTTTACCACTTACATATGACGTCTACACCACACAGTCTAGAAGCCCTAAGAGATAATGGAATCTTACATTTTGCATTCATAGGCAACTATGAGCACCATTATTGTGGTTGTGAGGTACGTGCAGCTTGTGTATAGCTTTAGCTCATTCATTAATACAGCTGTATAGCAGGAGTAATCAGACTTCCTGATCTCATGTCCCCTTCATGCTCTTAAAAGTTATTGAAGACTACAAAGAGCATTGATGTGTTATATTTATTTATCAACATTTATATCTTAGAAATAAGAAGTGAGAAATTTTACAAATTTTATGTAATTCATACAAAAATTATAATTAAAGCATACAAGGCAATATAAATAACATTATTTTATAAAACTATTACATTTTGATAAAATTAGTGAGAATAATAGCATGTTTTACATTTGTTCAAATCACTTTAATGTCAAACTTAAGAGAGAGCTGAATTTTGAGATGTTTCTCCATTTAATCTGTTGCAATAGATTGCGATATTTAAAGAAAATGCAGCCTCACACAGACATGTAATTGGAAAACAGAAGAGTCTTAACAATATTTTAGATAATTGTGCTTATTGTTCATTGATACAGAACAAAGCTTCAAACTTATTTCAAATGTAAGTTGCAATATGAATCTGAAACCACATCAGTGAAGCTGTAGTTATTTTAAGATCATTCCATCTGTCTTCAACTGCAAATAGATCATTACTATGCATGTATGCATTTGTCATTTTGAAAATATCAGTTACTCTAATTTATGAAGATCCTCCAAAGTTCAATACATTTCATTATACAATACATATAAGAAAAACTATTTGTCAATATCACCACCAATCTCATTAAAAATTATTTAAATAATAGGAAGCTGCCAAATTCCCAGAGATAGCTACACATTTCCTAAAATTCTAATTTTTCTTGAAAGTTCCATTTTTTTTCAATGACAAAAAATACTGACAGGTGTTTTCCTTGAAGTGACAAGCTCCCTTTGTTCATTTTTTGACAAAATGTATGCAAACCGAAATGCGACTAACCATAATTTATTTTGTTTTGCTTTGTTTTCTAAGACTATCATCATTTTTTCCCAAATCCATTTTGGTAAGATTTTAAGTCATTTTGAATTTATATAAATTGCCAAATTTACTGGCAAAGTTGTGTGTGCATGTGTGTGTTGTGTGTCTTGCCATATTCTCCTTAGCTGTCATGTCTCCCATTGTTTAATCCACTTATTCATTTTTTATATTCAATTTTCTCTTCATTTCCTTGACCATTTTACAGTTCATTTATTAATCTTTTTTATATGGCTATCCCTTTCCATTTATAAACATTCTTTATAATCTCCAGAAGCATTGTACCAAATAAATTTTATAACGGTGTTATCCAAATGATATGCAACACAGAAACAATATTTCATATAGTAAGATGCATTACAGAGGTGGACCATTTTAGAAGTCAATCTGTAATGCAAATTCAGTGAGCCGAAATTTAACAATCTCAAACTCTTTCATAATATTTTCTGTTTAAATAGCATAAAGAAAAACAAAACTTGAGTAAAATAGAAAAGTAAAAGACACTCCTCTCATATATTCTGATTTTAGTTTATATTCACTCACATTTTCCACTGCACCCATAACATTATGTCATAAATTTTTTGTTCTCCATAAGGACACAAAGAAAAAAATATCGTTTTGAAAGACTTGATTGTATTCCATGTAATCTAATATATTCCCTTTATAAAACACCCTATCATTTCAACTTCACTTACAAACAATGAATATAAACATACAAAATGCCATTTTTATATAATTCATTTACATTTCTTTGTTCTGTGCTGTCTTGACAAACTGTATTCACTGCTATCACTCCATTTAAAATAATATTATTGAATGCCTACTTTCTGCTCTGGAATTTACATATATGATTTCTAATTCTTATACCAACTTCTTCTGCAAGATATTGTAAACCATGTGTTCTAATTTGAAAGCTCCTGGAATGCAATATACCAGAAACAGAAAAGCTTTTAAAAAGGGAATTTATTAAGTTGCAAGTATATGTTCCAAGGCCATGAAAATGTCCAAATTAAGGCATACAGGAAAAGATACCTTGGTTCAAGAAGACCAATGATATCCAGGGTTTCTCTCTCAGCTGGAAAGGCACATGGCAACATCTGTTAGCTTTCTCTCCAGAAATATTCAATGGCTTCCCTGGGGCTCTGTCCATTCTGTTGGCTCTGTTAGTTCTGGTGGCTCTACAGTTTTTTCCAAAATGGTCTCCTCTATAAAGGATTCCAGTATAAGCAACCCCACCTTGAATGGATGGAGACACATCTCCATGGAAACAAAAGTTACCACCCACAATTGGGTAGGACATATATCCATAAAAACGATCAAAAAAGACTCCACCCAGCAATACTGAATGAGGATTAAAGGACATGACTTTTCTGGGATACATAATAGTTTCAAACTGGCACATTCTACCTTTTAAACCTCAAAAAAAACCATGTTTTTTCCAAATACAAATTATATTCATTCCATAACAATATCAGAAAGCCTTAAACCATTCAGTAACAATACAAATACAATATAAAGTCTGAAACATACAAAAATCTCATCAAAGTCAGCTACCAGCATGGTCTATCCTAAGGCAATATTCTCCACTGGATCTGGACCTATAAAAATCAGAACAAGTTATTTGCTAACAACATACAAAGGAGGGGTAGTCATAGGATATATATTCTCATTTCCATAGGGAGAAATTGGAAGGAACACAGGGGTCACAGGACCCAAACAGTTCTGGAAACCTGTAGGGCAAATGCCATTAGGTTTCAAAGTCTGAGAGTTATTTATCCTCGGGGCTTTGGAAAGTGGCAGTCCCATGCTTTCCAACAGCCTATGTACAGGTCCACCTCTCTCCAAATTCAACCTTGGGTGACATTGGGTAGACTACCTTTTTCTCAGCTCCACCCTCTACAGGCATCTGGACCATACCTGGGCTGTCTGCGATCTATGGGGCACATGCTCACCACCCACCCCCAGAACAATGTGGTGGTAGCCAGGCACTCCTCAATCCCCAAGGAATGTGCCCTATCTTCTCCAAGGCGTAGGGCACAACTCTTCCACTGCAACGAATAGAAGGCTTACCCTCTCCCTTGAGGCAAACTCACCCTCTCCAAGGGCTAGGGTGAGTCTGCTCTCCTGGCCTGTGGTTTCTTGAATTCAGACCTTAGCTTCCATAGTTCACCCTCTGAAGTTATTTTTCCTCCAACGTGTCCCTTTTCTTCCCCTTTTAGTCCAGGTTGGTAGTGGTTTCATTTATACAGATCCCACAACACTGCTGTTTGTTTCCTACTCAATAGACTAGGATCACGCCCATAGGACAAAGGGAGTTTCACAAATCCTTCCTAGAAAACTCCATCTCTATTTCTGGCTTCCTCTGAGATGGCTGACTGGATCTATGTTTGGTTACAGCTTCATGTGGATCACTATTCTCTAGGGTCTCCCTTTACGGAAATGCAGAATTTTCCCGATCATCAATTTCTGGTTTCTTCATATCCAAGAGTTTGGTTCTCAGCTTATCTCTTTCCTGTCACATTTCACTATAAGGTGCAAGGAAAAATCAGGCTAATTTTCTACATTTAGTTTATAAACTTCCTCAGCTAATTATCCTGGGTCATTGCCTTTAAATTCTAACTTTCAGCCAACAACACTATACAATTTTGCAAACTTCTGTGCCACTTTAAAACAAGGGTCGCCTTCCTTCCAGTTTGCAATGGCACATTCTTCATTTTTATCTAAGGCCTTATAAAAAATATCTCTAGAGTCCACATTTCTACCATTATCTCTTCAAAGCTTTCTAGGACTTCTCTATCAAGCTTCTCACAACTCCACCAGAATCTTCCACTTAGACATTTAAAAAGCTGTTTTGAGACTTCTGGAAAGATGGCCAAATAGAGTAGCTCAAGTTTAGCCCTGCTCCATGGAAAAATTAGAGAAGGGATGGGAGGGTGACTGAGATGGTGATTTAATTGTCCAACTGACCTGGGAGAGCCTTCTGCACCACATAGGGCAGCCCTGGTTACAGAGGCCAAGGAACTGAGAAGCAGAAAGCTGGAGCCTGGTGAGGAGACACAGAGCCTACAGGAGTACATGGAGGGGAGCTAGGGACTAGGAATTAAGTCAGGCCATACTCCTTGAATTCATTACCTTCACCAGCACAGCCCTGTGATGAGTGACTCACCCTATACCTCATGCACCTGAACTCCATCGCCTGCACCCGTTCCCCACATTCCAAATGCCCCCACCCCATATTCCCACCCCAAGTGTAGCCCAACCCACCTCTCCTGCACCCCTCCCAAGCACTATCTCCCCCTCCCTGCTCCCTGCGCTGTTGCCAATGCATAAAGGCTACAGGTGCTTACCTCCATACCCAGGCAACCCCCACACCCATCCATAGTGTCACACAGCCCCCCCCACCGCACCCCTGAAATTTGCGCATCACTTTACAGCAATCCTGGACTCACGCATGTGCATGGTCAATCACATCCTTCAGCTCTGGGAACTTTCGTTTATGACACTACTAAACCCGCACATGTGCATAGGCCCCCAATCATGACATTTAGCTCTGAGAATGTCAGTTTATGGTAGTCTTAGAACTGCACAGGCACATAGTCCTCAGTCACACTTCTAGGCTCTGAGAAAGCACTGATATGCACAGCTGTATCACATCTGCCCACAACAAATAAAGGTATAACATCGACCTGCTGCCCCCCAGACCAGTGCACACACATAGCTACATTCTCCCTGGCTGCTGGGCACCCACATTCCCAAGCACAAGCATAACATCCCCAACCTGCACCTATATCTGCCCTGAAATGAATCATCACGCTGTTGTGCCCCACTCTGTACCTTGCTCCCTGTTGCACATCCATCCTGCAAAAATAAGGCTTTGGACTACTGAAAGAAATCAACTCCCAAATTAAATCAATCAAGATATTTGCATGTGATTAAAATAACAGAAGATCACTAAGCATATCACAAAACAGACATATATAGCCCTGCCTAATGATGAAATTTAAACCCCAGAGGAGACACAGACATTGGTACAACTAAGCGAAGATATTCATATAACTCTACTTAATAAAACAAGAGGGATGGCAAGTGACACAAAAGAGATCAAGAAGACAGAAGAAGAGCGTAAAGAGGAATTTGAAAGAATAAATAAAAAATCAGCAGATACCACAGAGATTAAAGTCTTTGTTGACCAAATTAAAAACATACTAGAGATGCACAACACCATATTTAAAGTGACAGAAGAAAGAATAAGCAATATGTGGGGCAGGATAAATGACTTCGAAGACTTAAAATAGCAAATAGCAAAAAAGATGGAAAAATTTGAATGGGCTCTCAGGGAAATGATAGACAAAACAAAGCATGCAAATATAAGAATCAATGGTGTTCCAGAAGGAAAAGAGAGGACCAAAGGAATAGGAAGCATCCTTGAGGCTATAATTTGGGAAAACTTCCCAACCCTTATGAAGGACATAAATATACAAGTCAAAGAAGCCCAACGAACTCCAAACAGAATAAATACAAGTAGGGCTTCCCCAAGACACATACTAATCAGTCTGTCAAATGTTGAAGAGAAGCAGAAAATTCTGAAAATGGCAAGAGAAAAACAATCTACTACCTACAAAGGAAGTGACATAAGACTGAGTTCAGACTACTCAAATAGCATTACGGAGGCAAGAAGGCAGTGGTATGATATATTTAAGATCCTGAAAGAGAAAGACTTCTGGACTTTTGGAACAAAGAATTCTGTTCCCAGTCAAATCATCCTTCAAAACTGAGGGAGAGAGTAAAGTTTTCACAGGCAAACAAGTCCTGAAAGATTTGTCAACAAGATACCAGTCCTATAAAATACTAAAAGTAATTCTGCTCACTGAAAAAAACAGAGAGGAGAGGGAGGTCTGGAGGAGGGCACAGAATTGAAGAGTACCAGTAGGATAATTTAAAAGGTAAAAAGAGAAAGAAGGAAAAGAATATATAGATCTGACAAAAAAAATAAAATAAAAAGATGGTGGATTCAAGAAACATCTTTTCAGTAATAACTTTGAATGTAAACAGACTAAACTTACTAATCAAAAAGATACAGATTGGAAGAATGGATTAAGAAATATAATCCAGCTATATGCTGCTTACAAGGACTCATCTTAGACACAAGGATGCAAATAGATTGAAAATGAAAGGATGGAAAAACATTTTCCACAAAAGTTATAACCAAAAGAAAGCAAGAGTAGCTATACTAATATCGGAAAAAAATAGACTTTAAATGTAAAGACATCATAAGAGACAAAGAAGGACACTATATACTAATTAAAGGGCCAATTCACCAGGAAGATATAACAATCATAAATGTTTATGCTCCCAATCAAGTAGCTCCAAAGTACATGAGACAGACATTGGCAAAACTGAAGGGAACAACAGATGTTTGAACAATCATAGTAGAAGACTTCAATACACCACTCTCCTCTATAGATAGAACAATCAAATGGATGATCAACAAGGAAATAGAGAAGTTAAATAACTTGATAAATTAATTATAATTAACAGACATGTATAGGTCATTGCACCCCAAAACACAAGGATATACATTCTTCTCTAGTGCTCGTGAAACATTCTCCAGGATAAATCATATGCTGGGGTACAAAACAGATCTTTATAAATTTAAAAACATTGAATTTATTAAAAGCACTTTCTTTGATCACAGTGGGATGAAGCTGGATCTCAATAACCACCAAAGTATGAGAACATTCACAAATATATGGAGATTATTGAACACACTTTTAAACGAGTGGTCAAAGAAGACATAGCTAAAGAAATCAGTAGCTATCTGAAGAAATAGCTAGAGAAATCAATAGCTATCTGGAGATGAATAAAAATGAGAATACAACTTATCAGAACTTATGTGATGTGGAAAAGGCTCTGCTGAGGGGGAAATTCATTGCCAAAAATGCCTATATTAAAAAACAAGAAAGAGCAAAATGTGAGGACTTAAAAGCAAACCTGGAGGAACTTGAGAAACTACAGCAAACTAACCCCAAAGGAAATAGAAGAGGAGAAATAAATGAGTGGGAGAACAAAAGAACAATAGAAAGAATCAATAAAACCAAGAGTTGGTTCTTGGAGAAAATCAATAAAATTGATTGTCCAGTAACCAGGTTAACAAAGAAAAAAAGAGATAGGATGCAAACAAAATCAGAAATGAGAAGGGGTTTTATGACAGACCCTGAAGAAAGAAAATAAATCATAAGAGGATACTATGAACAATTATATGCCAAAAAACTAGACACCTTAGATGAAATGGACAAATTCCTGGAAACATAGAAACAAGCTACACTGACTCAGGAAGAAATAGAAAATTTCAACAAATCATCACAAGTAAAGAGATTCAATCAGTCATCAAAAATCTTCCTACAAAGAAAAGCCCACGGCCAGATGGCTTCACAGGGGAATTATATCAAACATTCCAAAAAGAATTACCCCCAATCCTGCTTACATTTTTCCAAAAAAAAAATTGAGTAAAAAGGGACTCTACCTAACTCATTTTAAGAAGTTATTATCATTTTAATACCAAAACCGGGTAAAGATACTATAAGAAAGGAAAACAATAGGCTAATCTCTGTAATGATTATAGATGCAAAAATTCTCAACAAAATATTAGCAAATTGAATACGACAACACATTACAAGAATTATACACCACAACCAAGTAGGGTTTACACCAGGAATGCAAGGATGGTTCAACACAAGAAAATTAATTAATGTAATACCACACATTAACAAATTGAAAGGGAAAAATCACATGATCATCTCAATTGATGCTGAGAAAGCATTTGACAAAATTCAACATCCTTTTCTGATAAAAACACTCCAAAAGATAGGAATCAAAGATAACTACCTCAATATGATAAAGGGAATATATGAAAAACTGATAGCCAGCACTGTACTCAATGGAGAGAAACTGAAAGCTTTCCCCCTGAGATCAGGAACGAGATAAGGGTTCCCAATGCCACCACTATTATTCAACATTGTGCTAGAAGGTCTAGCTAGAGCAATCAGGCAGGACAAAGAAATAAAAGGCATGCACATTGGAAAGGAAGAAGTAAAACTTTCATTATTTGTAGATGACATGATACTATACTTAGAAGATCCTAAGAAATCTACAGCAATTTACTTGAGCTAATAAACAAATTCAGCAAGGTGGTGAGATATTAAATTAATATGCAAAAATCAGTAACATTTCTATACACAAGCAATGACCCAGCTGAGGAGTCAGTTAAGGAAAACATTCTATTCAAAATAGCAACTAAAAGAATCAAGTACTTAAGAATGAACTTAACTAGGGATGTAAAGGACTTGTACATAGAAAACTATATAACACTGCCAAAAGAAATCAAAGGAGATCTAAATAGGTGGAAAGACATCCCCTGATCATGAATAGGAAGGCTAAGTACAGTTAAGTTGTCAATTCTCCCTAAATCGGTCTACAGATTCAACACAGTACCAATCAAAATTCCAATAACCGACTTTGAAGATTTGGAAAAGCTAATTACCAAATTCATCTGGAAGGGAAAGAGACTGTGAATAGTTAAAAGCATCCTAAAAAAAGAAGAACAAAGTGGAAGAATTAACACCCCTTGACTTTAAAACCTATTGTAAAGCCACAGTGGTCAAAACAGTATGGTACTGGCACAAAGATAGAAGCATTGAACAATGGAATCAAATTGAGAGTACAGAAATAGACCACCAAATCTATGGTCAACTGATTTTTGACAAGGCCCCCAAATCCTCTGAAATGGGACAAAATAGTTTTTTCAATAATGGGGCATGGAAGAACTGGATGTCAATAGCCAAGAGAATGAAAGAGGACCCCTATTTTACACCCTACACAAAAATTAACTTAAAGTGGAGCAAACACATAAATATAAGATCTAAGCACCATTAAGCTTCTAGAAGAAAATGTAGGGAAACATCCTCAAGACCTAGTAATAGGAGTTAGCTTCCTAAACTTTACACCCAAAGTGCAAGCAACAACAGAAAAAATAGAGAAATGGGAACTCCTCAAAATCAAATGCTTATACACTTCAAAAGACTTGGTCAAAAAGGTGAAGAGGCAGCCAACTCAATGGGAGAATATATTTGGAAATCACATATCAGACAAAGGTTTGATTTCCTGTATTTATATAAGAAACCATACAACTCAACAACAAAAGAACAAACAACCCAATTATAAAATGGGCTAAAGATATGAATAGGCAATCTTCTGAAGAGCAAATACAGATGGTTCAAAAGCTCATGACAAGATGTTCATTTTTATTGGCTATTAGGGAAATGCAGATCAAGACTACAATGAGATACCACCTCATAGGTATAAGAATGGCTGCTATTAAACAAACAGGAAAATATAAATGTTAGAGAGGATGTGGAGAAACTTGGACACTTATGCACTGTTGGGGGGGTAATGTGTAATGGTGCAGCAACTATGGAAGACTGTTTGGCAGATTCTTAGGAGACTAAATATCGAGTTGCCCTATGACCCAGAAATAGCACTACTTGGTATATACCCAAAAGAGCTGAAAGCAATGACACAGACATTTGCACACCGATGTTCACAGCTGTATTATTCACAATTGCCAAAAGATGGAAAACAAACAAGCCCATCAACAGACAAGTGGATCCACAAAATCTGGTATACACATACAATGGAATATTATGCAGCAGTAAGATGAAATGATGTTCTGAAGCACACGACAAGATGGATGAGCCTTGAGGACATAATGCTGAGTGAAATAAGCCAGACACAAAAGAATAGATACTGTATGATTCCACTTTTATGACCAGCACAAAGGTATAATCAAAGGTTTATAATAGAATTTAGAGTACTTAGAGATACATAGAAGCTAGAGATGGGTGAAGCGTTAGCTAATGAGGTTGAACTCCAGTGTAAGCGACTAGATAGAAGTGAAGGTGGTTCTCTAGTGGGTCTATAAGTGATATTACCATATTGAAGATGAACAAGATTAAAAGGGGTTGTATAGACCTACTGTCCCACTCATTAACACTAGAAATGCGAATTAGTTCTTGCAAGAATTACTCCAAAGATATGATTCATGTACAAACAGTGTTTAAATCCAGGGTACAGGGGGAAAACTGTTATTGCATGCTGTGGGCTACGTTCAAAAGGAAACCATCAGCACTGTCATGGCAACAGCAGAGGTAAATAATGGGGGGAGGGACAAGAGTTAAGAGGAAGTTTAGATCTCCTATTTGGCAAGCGTGTGTTTATTGGTTTTCTTTCTCTTGGGAACAATGAAATTATCTAAAATTGAGAACGTTAATGGACTGTGGACTTTGGGCATTATACATGATGACTGATGAATGCAGGTGGCAGAAGGATGCACTGACTGAGAAGTAGATGGCGAACGATGGTGTATACTTATGAACGAATGTTGTGCTGCTACAAAAAGGAACAACGTCACGAGGCAAGCAAAGATGTGAATGAACGTGTGGAACATTTGGTGAGGCAAAATAAGCCAGAAACAAAAGGACAAGAATGGTAGGGTCACCTTTAGAAAATGCTTTAAGGAAACAGGGACCTAAATTGTAAGCTTTTAGAGCAGACACATTAAGTCCAGAGTGGTGATTATTATTTCTGGATTTTGAGAGGCTGTTATATATATATATATATATATATATAGTCTGGAACTGAATTTTTCTGTGGCACATAATCTAACTCAACCTATGTGTACAGCTCATTTGAACAACTGAAACACAGGGAGCACAGAATAGGAAAGCTCCTTTAATCCTGTATAGATTATTGTAATACCTGGATACATCCTAGAGTATTTTAAGCAGATAATAAAAGTATTGGCAAAGTCTCTTGAGGGATGGGAGAAAGAATATAGAACTATTATATCTTACGATTAGGGAATATCTTGATACTGTGTCAAACTTAAGGGACACCCAAATCAATAGACCATGCCCTTGATCCTGAGGTTTACTTTAATGAAACTTATGTAGGTTGCAGAGAAGCTTAGACTACCTATAGTCATGCTTAAGTGTTACTTCTGGAGGACCTCATTTGTTACTCAGATGTGGCCTCAGTCTCTCTAAGCCCAACTCTGCAAGTGAAATCATTGCCCTTCCCCCTTACGTAGGACATAACTTTCAGGGGTGAAAGTCTCCCTGGTGACATGGGAGATGACTCCCAGGGATGAATCCAGTCCTGGCACTATGGGATCAACAATTCCATCCTGACCAAAAGGGGTAAAATAAGTGTAACTAATAAAATATCAGTGGCAGAGAGAGTTCAAATAGAGTCGAGAGACTACTCTGGAGATTGCTTTTACACAAGTTTCAAGTAGGCCTTGCTACCTATGATACCCTGCCAAACCCCAACCAGGACCATACCAGCCAATCCTAAAGAAAACCTGGGGTAATATATAAGATTGCACAAGGGTTCCAGTACTAGAGTAACTTTCCAGAAACCTACAACCCCGAGGTCCCCAGCTTCGATAAGTCCTGAAACCTAGAGGGTCCAGCCTCTCCACATCAAACAATTCTATTTCATTACCCCATATTAGTAACAGACCCTTCCAATATGAAAAATTTAGAATGGCCATGGCTCAAACACCCTAATGAGAGGGATGGAAAGATCAAAGGTGATGGTGGAATTATACAGTGAAGATAGGATTTCACAAATGATTATGAATGCTGAATCATTACATTGATAACTCTTTAGTCTCCAGTATGTTAGAGCAGCTAGAAGTAAAAACCTAAAATTGTGGAATTGTTACTCATGTCAAACTCTGAAATATGTTCTACAACTAATTGTGGTGCTGTGCTTTGAAATTTATTGCTTATATATATATGTACACATATATATATTATTTTTCACAAAAAAGTTGATTGTGATGATAAAAAAATATTTAAGCCTTCTAGCCTCCTATATTCTGGAGCAGCTAGAAGGAAAAATTTGAGAGGATCATATTGTAGCCCATCATAAACTCTGGGATCTGTTCTGTAACTACTTGTTGAAGAGTGTTTTGAAAACTATTGTGTTTTTATTTCTTTGCTTTGTGTATATGTTATACTACACAATAAAAAAAGTAAAAAAAAAAAAAAAAATCTACAATCAAACTCCATGTTCCTGGGATCAAAACGTGGAGCTACATGTCTAGTTGAAGCCATAAACTTTGTAGATGTACCTGGCTGCCCAATGTTTGCCACACCACACGTATTTATTGAATGACTACTATATGTCATTCACAGCATGCTAAACACTGGGGATACAGCATTGAATAAAACTCAGAAGTTCTTAAAAAAAAAAAAGACACAACTTGAAATAATCCATCCTTTTGCAAATGTTCACTTTTTTCAGTTAAACAGAGAACTGAAGTACTTTATTTATTGGCCAATGTATATCTTTCATAATTTCTATATAAATACTATTCAGAAGCATAGAAAAATTTCCATGGAAAGAAGTTTAAATGCAATGTTTTATCAACTCTAATGTAATATCACTAAGAAATATAATCACTTTTTATTCTTTCTGATTGTTCTATTCATCAATATGTTAATAGAACCTTGCAATTTATATTAATAAAATTATTATTATATTAAAAAAAAAAAAAAGTTGTTCCACCATGTTTGGTATTTGCAAACCATAGTAACACCCCACTTCTCGGCACCAAATCTGTATTAGTCTGAAAACTTCTAGAATGTGATATTACCAGAAACGGAATGGCTTTTAAAAGGGGAATTGCAAGTTTACAGTTCTAAGGCCATGAAAATGCCTAAATTATACCCTGGTTCAAGAAGGCCAATGATATTCAGGGTTTCTCTCTCAGCTGTGAAGGCACATGGCAACCTCTGCTAGCTTTCTCTCCAGGAATATTTAATGGCTTTCCCATTCTGTTGGCTCTGTTGTTTCTTGTGGCGCCCCAGCTTTTTCAAAATAGTTCCTCCTTAAAGGACTGCAGTAATTAATCCCAAATTGAATGGGTAGAGATGCATCTCCATGGGAACCATCTAATCAAATATCACCATTCCACAATTGGGTGACTCATATCTTCATGGAAACCATCAAAAAAGATTCTACACTGCAATAATGAATGAGGATTGAAGGGCCTGGCTTTTCTGGGGCACATAATAGCTTCAAACCAGCATGCTGTGTTTGGATTAATAGGAAGTTGAGGCCAAAATCCAAAAAGCTACTGAGTATCAGTATCAGGACTCTAATCCAGACATGAATTTTGCTGACATTGATGTTCTTTCCACGTGTACTACTGTAAATTAGGCTCTGCTGACATCTGAATTGAGCCCCACTCCAGGTTCAGGTCCAGACAGCATAAGGGACTCAAGGATGAGAAAATGAAGTGAACAAACAGCAAAATTTACTAAAGGGGAAATACACGCTAAAGGAAGTAGCTCAAGTTTTGCTCTGGAGTAGGTAAAATCAGTAAGTTTTATAGGGGCATTAGCTTATAGAAATTTTTTATTTTTGCCTCATGACGGTCAGGTGTTCATGTTGTTTCAAAAGCGCTGATTACCACTTGCACTTGTGGCTTCTTGTTATTTGCTCATTGTTTCAAAGAGTTCTTTGGTTGGCCTGATAGGAATCTAGTTGCAACCTTCAAGGCCAGAGCAAACGGTGAGGGCCTGTCTCAATTCATCCTGTCTCAATTCTGATGGTGAAACAACTTTTTCAGCATCAGGTGGAGGACTGGTGACCATAGCCCAGATGCCCTATTCTAGCCTGTCTCTCTACCAGATTCTGTACTTCCTGAAGGTAGCAACTGCGTTTTATTTGGTGGAATAAACAAAACAGCATGCAGAAAAAGCCTTTGACAATATCTACCATCCATTCATAATATAAAATTTCAGCAAACTAGGAATAGAGGGGTAATTTCTCAACTTGATAACATCTACAAATAACCTACAGCTAACATCATACTTAATGATGAGAAACTAAATGCTTTCTACCTAAGATTAGAAACAAGGCAAGGATGTCCTTTCTCACTATTCCTGTTCATACTGACTGGAAGTCCTAATTAATGACACAAGAAATGAAATAAAAGGTATCCAAATTGGAAAGGGAGAACAAAACAACAAGTACATTAACATATATTTGGTTTTAAATAAAATATTTGTTAAATAAATAAATGCATTAATTAACACATGAATCTTTTAACAAGAGTAAGAAAGGAAAGTGTCCTGGTACAACTTAGAAATGTAATCATGTAAGCTACTTAAAAACAAAAAGAATCTCATTATTTACTTTGAAATTACCAAAAAATTGAATTCATAATGGTGATCCTCCTATCAATCCTCAATGACATACTAATAAGCCTTCATTTAAACAATTCCTAAACATTCCAAAAAGTCAGTTAAAGTTTTTCTGCTAAGATGCTAAGATATGAAAATACATACTAAGAGTTCAAAGATATTCTGAATGCCAGTGAACATAAATTTCTCAAATGACGGAAGCTGAGGCATCCTTCTTAAAATTTAGAAAGATTTTATAACACAGAAAATAATAATACATCATAAATATAAGCTAACAGTTCTTTGGAAGATCCTAAGGGTGTATAACATGATGTTCTATATCAGTACAATTTGGGATGTAAAGTTTTATATATTTTATTTTCATTCAGAAATTTATATTTGGAAGTTAGGTTAAAATGCACAGCACTACTCACCCATATTTTTCCCATGACAGCTATTCTACAATTTGCATCCTTTTTGCTTTAAGAAGAAAGAATGACTGTCTTCTAGTAGGCCTCAACTCTTCAGTAAGCATTATGACAGAGAATCATGTACAGAACAAGCTTTTCAATGAGTAATGGTAAGATTAGTTGTTTGTGAGAAAGATAATGGGCTATTTAGATCTGCATAATTAAGCATTTTGTGACAGAGTAAGGAAAGATGAAAATGTAAAGTGTACTATATTTATTGAAATGTATTAACTCACTAATTTGGGACTACCTTTGTTATTCCCATATTGAAGATGAAGAAATAGAGGCTTGAGAGATTAGAAACAGTTTCTTAAGTTCTGAACAACTAATAAGAGAAGAAATCTGAATTCAGATTCAATTTGACTTGGCCTAAAGCCCATTTAGGGTAATTATCTTCCAGATTGCAAAAGGAAGGATATAGGTTAAAGAAGGAAAATGTAAAGAAGGAAAAGGAAGTGAAGAAAAATAACTTCAAAGTTCTCAATTTTGTACTGTATATTTTAATCTATCAGCCCATTTAAAACTTTCCAGTCTGAGATTCACATTATATTATTCCAAGGGATAAATTAAATAAAAATATTGCTTATAGCAAAAAATAAAGGCAATAAAAAGATATGTAAAGGTGACAAAATTGATGCAAAATCTATTTTAAAGGCTAAGATCTCACTAAAGACATAAAGACAAAGTACCTTAATAGTAGCTTCATAATTGACAGTATGAAATTAAACGGAAAGGAGTAATTTCCATATAGTTACTTCATTAGGGCTGATGTATTATTATATTATGCACAACAGAGATAGCCCGTGAATGTTGTGATGCAGAAATACATCAGAGTGTAAGGATAGTCACTACAGGGTTGTTTAATTTATCTCACTTTATTAGTACTAATATTACTAGTTTCCATTAAACACCCAAAATATTACTATTTTCTTAAATGCATATTAAAAGATTAATAGACATCTAAGTAGGATAAAAATTAAGAAATATGTTGACAATATATTTGGAGTTGGCAATACTTACTGATAAATGGAACTCAAATTCCTAAAGAAGCACAAACTAAGCCCAAAGTGAGCAAAAGGAAAGAAATTACAAAGAATAGAATAGAGATAACGAAATAGGAAACAAAACCAACAGAGAGAATCAACAAAACCACAAGTTGGTTCTTTGAAAAAGTCAATAAGTTCACAAAGATTTAGGTAGTCTAACAAAAAAAAAGGGAGATGATAAAAATAATGGAAATCAGAAATAAAAAGGGGGACATTGCTATGACCCCTTGATATAAGAAGAACTATAAGAGTATAATATGAACAACTGTATGCCAATAAATTGGCATACATTGGCTCAAGAAGTAATAGAAGACCTAAACAAACCAATGAATAGTAAAGAGATTGAGTCAGCATCAGAAACCTCCCAACAAGGGCAAGCACAGGATCAGATGGAGAATTCTACCAAATATTCCAACAAGTCTTAACCCCATATCTTCAAAAGTCCTCCAAAAAATTGAAAAGGAACTAACACTCTTTAATTCTTTCTATGAGGCCATCACGTCCATACCAAAGCCAGATAAAGATGTCACAAGAAAAGAAAATGATGCACCAATATCTCTTATGACCATAGAAACCAAAAATCCTCAGTAAAATACCCAAACCAAATCAAACAGCACATTAAAAGAATTATAGGCATGATGGTGGCATAGAGAAGTGCAGAATTTATCTAGTCCTCTATAGCTGCTAATAAATAGCCAGAAACTGTCTGGAACAACTGTTTTGGGACTTCTATGAGTGAACACACATAGTACACCAGTCTGGACCAGGTGAAAGGGTCAAGATCACAGTGCTGAACTGTAAGTAAAGTTCTTCAAACTGAGGAGGCTGGCACCCCTCCTCCACTAGCTTGGCAGGCAGTTTTGGAGACATTCTCCCCATGGGAAAAAGAAGCAGTCTGTAGTAGGAGCAAGGCAAGGAGAGCTCAAGCAAACTCCAGTTGCAGATTTGATTAACAAATCTGGCCTGCTGAATACAAGCTCCAAGTACAGATAAACCCAGAGCAATCACAGAGGCACACTCAAGGCAGAGAGGAGGCAGGACTGATGCAAAAAAACAACAGAGGTTTTTGAACTTGGTTGAGTTCAGAATACTGGAAAAGGTCTGTGACTCTGGAAAAGGGGTACATAGAGCTGGGTGTCAACTCCTGCTTTTGACTGATGAACCAGGGTGCTGAGAACCATCTCTGAAAAGGACCTTTTTTTCAACTTTCTTAACAATCCTTTAAAGAAAGTCTCAGGCATTTTCAGATGTCAGCACTGATCCAGGCAATGGGGTGTTAAGGTATGTCTGAGAGACAAAGTAGCTAATCAGGTGAAGGATATAATTACATGAAAGGCTTAATTTCACCCATGAAAAAGGGGGTGCAGGGGCCAGGAAAAGTGGTAGCTCTCATTCAAGGAATTCAGACCGCAGGGGTTGGAAAACAGAAACAGTTTAACAGCAGCTTCTACCTCAGTCTCTGACTCAACCATGCCCCTGACATGGAGGAGAGATGCTGAAAACTAAAGGCTCCACACCACTTTATGCTGGTGGAGAGCTGTGGGCTGGCAAGTACCATCTGCTGAGCAGGATAAGAAAAACACAGAGTAAAGAGACTTCACAGGAAAGATTGGCAACCTGCTGGGTGCATTCCTAACGGAAATTTGATACTGATTACAACCTCCTCCTGAGGCCTGAGACTATATTGTATGTGAAAATCTGATTGGGGTCAATCATATCTGGGGAGACCCTCCTTGAAAAAATGTTCAAGATATGCAGGGCAGACACAGAAAAAGAAGAGCTGAAAAATTCTTCTCAGTTAGACAGAAGCGATGCTAGAGGTCTAGAATAAGTTGAACTGACTATCAAAGAACAGATAGAGAACAAAGGTAACCAACAAGAAAACCCTAGGTAAAAGAGAGAAAACAACCTCCAGAATAAACTAATCAAGAAAATTAGATGCCTGGACACCAGCAAAAAAAAATCACATCATACTAGGAAGCACAAAAAATATGGCCCAGTTAAAAAAAAGAAACTAAGCCTTCAGCAAGATACGAGTCAAAACAACTAGTTAAAGATGTTCAAATGAATCATCTAAATCAAATAAATGAGTTGGGGGAAGATATGGCAAAAGAGAGGAAGGATATAAAGAAGACATTGGAAACCCTAAGGAAAAACTTGAAGCCTTGAAAAAAATAAAAGACAGAAGTTATGGGAACAAAAGGCACAATAGTGGAGATGAAAAACACAATGGAAAAAAAAAAAACAAAAACAGATTTGAAGAAGCAGAAGAAAGGATTAGTGAACTAGAGGACAAAACATCTGAAATCCTGCACACAAAAGAACAGATAGGGAAAAGAATAGAAAAATATGAGTTGGGTCTCAGAGAATTGAAAGATAACATGAAGCACACAAATATACCTGTTATGGGTGTCCCAGAAGGAAAAGAGAAAAGAAAGGGAGCAGAAAGAATAATCAAGGAAATAATCACTGAAAATTTCCCAAGTCTTATGAAGCTCATAAAATTAACAGATCCAAAACAGAATAGATCTGCATAGACCTACTCCAAGATACTTACTAGTCAGATTGTCAATGTCAAAGACAATGAGAGAATTTTGAAAGCAGAAAGAAAAAAGCAATTCATAATATACAAAGGAAGTTCGATAAGACTATGTGTGGATTTCTCAGCAGAAACTGTGACAATAAGAAGGCTTGGTAAGATATATTTAAGACACTGAGAGAGAAAAACTACCAACCAAGAATTTTATAACCAGCAAAGCTGTTCTCAAAAATGAGGGAAAGTTGGCTGCAGCCAGAGTTGGAGGAGGGAGAAGCCAGAGAGAAAATAGCATCTGTGGCTGCAGAGGTGGCAGCAACTATTGCATCCCCCAGGGAAGGGGGTACCAGCAAGTCTCACAGAGATGGAACCCATTCCTGGCAGTGAGTCTGAAACTGACTACCTTCTGGTCATGGCCACTGAAGCATCTGTGCCTGATGGCAAGGCCAATGGGTAGCACTCTGCTCCTCAGGCCAATGAACTGCAGCTCCTGCCACCACCGTTGCCACTGGGGGAGCTCGCTGGCAGCCCAGAGGTGGTGGGGCTGGAGATAGAGACTGAGAAGAAGCTGCCCACTCGGGTTGCAGAGCTGAGCTAGCAGCAGTCACACCTCATGAAGGGCCCAACCCTCCACCTTCTCCTGTGCTGCCACCCCAGCAGTCCCTGGTGCCTGAGGAGCTTGAGGAGCCATTGCTGCCCCAGCCTGTGGTCCTGGCATTCATGTCACTGGCAGGTGTGGACTCCATGGTGTTGCAACTAATCTCCAGCTTGGAGGTGGAGGTCACACTAGCCCATATAATTTGGGAGGCACTCTTCATGTTGTTCCACCTTAGGGAGAAACTCTCTCCAGAGTCCTCATGGATCTGTCTGAAAGAGACCATTAAACATATGGTGCAGTAGCTGTACTTATGATGGGAAAAATAAACAACCATTCTGGTGACGCACTTCAGTCCTCACAGGATCCCTGTGACAGTATTTCCCAAAAGGGAATACAAGGATAAACCTGAAGCTGTGCAGCTTCAAAGTAATACATTCCAAGAAGGGACAGAAGTTAAGAGTGAAGGGAATGGTGCTGTTCCTGATGCACTTTCTCCTGTTCTGCCTCCCAAAACGAGTTTATCTGAAACCCTGTGGATTTCTAAACCACTACCTCTCTTCCATGAAGGTATACCTTATCCACCGCCCCCCTTGTTAATCAGGGGCACATTTAACCAATCAATACCACAGCCACAATCTCAGAAAATTAAGTGACCCAAGTGGAAAAATGTACAAGAAAGAATCCATGTCTATAATGAATGCTATTAAACTATGACCCAGGCAATTTCTGTGCAACAAATATAAAAACTGTTGTTGCTGAAAAAAAGGAAACTAGAGAAGGTAGTAATACAAGTGATTCCTCTAAATATGATGATTAAAAAAACACAGAGAAATGAGAGCATAACCAGTGTGAATGAAAAATGTAAAACTCACCATAAGTTGGATGGGAAAAAACAAAATGAAAGCCAGAAAAGAAATTCTGTGGTTAAGGTTTCAAATCTGGCTCATAGCAGAGGCAGTAGCTAAAGTTTCTGCTCAAGCAAATACATCAAAAGCTCTATTAATTCCTAAAGTCCAAAGCAAGAACACGGATCATGTAAAAGCTAGGGAAGTGCTGAAAGTTACCAAAAAAAAAAAAAGGAACAAAAGAAGTAAAGTGAAGCCTCTACTTCCAAAAATACATATTCAAAAGTCCATTTCACATGTTGGTATCATAATCCTAGCTCAGGTTCCCTTCCACCCCAAGTTTATTTAAAACCACAAAGGTACAGGAATGAAGAAAATGACTCTTCTTTGAAGACAGGACTTGAGGAAACGTGGAGTGACAAGATGGCACCCAAGCCTCAGTCTCACTGCATCTCTACCCACTCAGCAGGTGAGGCCCTTCAGAAAATCAGAGACCCTCAAAAGGCCTGAAGAGGTCTGAGTGAGGGTCAAGACACAAATGAAGTTCATCCTTGTGAGCAGGATGAACCATAGACATTGGGCAAAAAGGGCAGCAAAAACAATATATCTGTTTCCATGGCCCTAAATCAAAAGAAATCTCACTCTTTTGCAGCACTCACAGTACAGATTATTTGAAATCTTTCAACTCTGAGTATAGATCTTCTGAAAGCTTTGATTTTGCTCCAGGCATAGGCTTCCACCTCCTCTACTTCTTCCTCTTAAAAGGAAGAGAAAAAACTCAGTAATTCCTTAAAAATGAAATCTTTTCCAAAATCATCTCTAAATGTGTCATATCAGGCGGCAGGACCATATGTGTAGGGGACATTGTTTGGGCTAAGATTTATGATTCCCTTGGTGGCCTGCCGCTATTCTTACCATAACTGTGAGCCAGAAAGATAATCATCTTTTAGTCTGGCAGGAGGCCCATATTGTATGGTTTGGGTCTCCAAATGTCTTTCCTTGCTCTTTCACAACTCTCTCCCTTTGTAGAAAACTTCCAGTCATGCTTTAATGAGAGAGAAAGGGCCTGTATCACAAGGCTATCACAGAGCAGCTAAGGCTGCCAGGCAGCTGACCCCTAAGGTGCTTGCTCTGTTGACACAGTTTCAAATATGAACATGGACATAACATAGGCAAGAAAAATTGGAAGGCACTGCATATTTTCTAATCAAGGTAGGATTAATGTCTACAAATTGCCCGGCCAAATTGGAGAGAGAAATTGCGCTCAGTTGGCTGTTGAGTGTGTATATGTGTGTGTTTTAACTTACCTTGTAGCCATTTTTTGACTGAGAAGCTTACTGAACATGCAATCAAATTTTGTCTTAAGGAAGTGAGATATTAGCTGTTTTTTCAGTTGTGAAGTCAAACCATGCCAAGGCATCGGAGCCATAGCCTCAATTGAAAGTGAATTTTTGCAGAGACTGTTCACGGCATTTTGTACCTAGTACTATGTGTGTACATGTGTGTGTGTGTGTGTATATACACACACAATGTATAGACATATATGTAATATAATATAAAATGTTGCTTGTCACTATGTGACATGGGTTGCAGACTTGGGATTTTGCAATAAGTGTTGGCAAACTGAGAGAACAGAGAGGGTAGTTAATGACTACTTGTTATGCTTTTTAATTGATGAACACAGCCTTCCTATGCACATAATGGCATGAGATTTTGATAATCAGTGTTTGACAAACAGATGTTTGCTATTCAGTTGCAGACTGGGGAAATGACCCAGTATTTGGGATTAAGGCTGGATAGGTTTAAAGCATCACTTCCAATGGGGATTTAACAAAAACTTTTAAGCTCCTGGTTTGGGAATTAACATAAATTTGGTTTTGGATATGTAAATAGCTAATTGCTAAATCTGGTCAGATTTCTCCTGACTTGCCTGGCTGTTCTAAATTCTTAGGCTACATCCTAGTAAATTACACTTTGTGGATTAATTGTCATATGTATAACTGTTGCTTTATGGATTTATCTAATTTGATATTTAAAAACAAAATTTCCATTTAAGATATCTGTTTGCAGGTCAGAAAATGAGAAAATGTAATTGTGTAATGTTCTGAAATGTCAATAAGTATGACTAAATCCTAAAAAAAAAAAATAGAAGAAGAAGGAGAGTTTAAAATATTTTCAGACAGACATTAAAGAGTTCATGAACAGGAGACCTGTTCTATAAGAAATACTGAAGGGTACACTACCGATAGTTAGGAAAAAGACAGGAGAGAGAGGTTTGGAGAGGAGTGTAGAAGGAAGATTATCAGAGAAAGGGGAGAGAGAGAGAGAGAGAAAATAAGATATGACTTATAAAAGACAAAATAGTAGAAAAAAGTACTTCCTTTACAGTAATAACATTAAATATTAATATAATTCCCCAATTAAAAGATATTGGTCAGATGGATTACAAAACAGGACCCATCTGCATATTGTCTACAAGACCATGTCCTTTAAACTCAAGGACAAAAATAGGTTGAAAATGAAAGAGGAAGGCTGGCGCATGTATGACACCAGAGGGAAAGATAGAGAATATCTGTATACAGATATACTGACTGTTTAGCTCAGTGAAGCCTAGAATGGGCAATGATGGTGATTAAATGTATAAATATAAGAAAGTTTTACATGAGGGAGAGCTAATAAATGTCAACAGTTCAGGCTGTTGAAAATGGAATGATAAATGGAAATATTGCAACCAATGCAAAATAGAGTTTATAGTTAACAATAGCATTGTAGTATGCTTCCATTAAATGTAACAAGGCAATATACCAAAGCTAAATGTAATAAGAGGGAAATATAAGGGAGGGGTATGGTATTCTTGGCATTATTGTTGTTTCTCCTTTTTATTTTTTCTGTTTATCTTTCCTTTTTTCCTTTTCTTTGTTTGCAGACAAATGGAAATGTTCTCATATAGACTGTGGTGGTAAATGCATAACTATGTGATTATAACAGGAGCCATTGATTGTTTACTTAGGATTCATTGTATGGTGTGCCAATAAAACAGCTTAAAAAATAAACAGAAAGATACAAGTACTTGAGAAAATGTGGAGAGAGGGAGGTACCTATTCTCTGTTGGTAGGATAATGAGTGGTGCAGCTCTTCTGGAGGGCAGTGTGATGGTTTCACAGGAGGCTAAGTATAGAGTTGCCATATGATCCTGCAACCCCATTATGAAGAACTGAAAGCAAGGACACAAATGAACATTTGCACACTGGTGTTTATGGCAGCAGTATTCACTATTTTCAATAGATAGAGGTGGCCTGACTGGTTAATGGAGGCAAACTGTGGTGCACACATGCAATGGAAGATTGAATGGCTGCAAGAAGGAATGAATTTGTAAGACATGCAAATAGGTGAATGAAATTTGAGGACATTATGTTGAGTGAAATAAGACAGAAAAGAAAAGACAACTATTGTCAGGTTAATGTGGACTTACATGAACTAACTATAATGCACAAACTCTGAGAATTGAATTTAAGAACATAGGTTATCATGGGATAGAATGTGGGCAGAGATTGGGCAATTGATGGTTAAGGAATATACATTCTGTACAAGAAGACTTATTATAAAGGTCCCTAGTTTGCAAGCTCTTACAGTAGTAAGATCTATTCCTGAGTTTTAACTGTTATTTTTAGATTCTGAGAAGCCAAGCTTTTTGTATATAACCTGGTCATTCTCTAGAACTTTGGATACCTGTGTGACACCTGAGATTCAGAATTAGAGTTCTGCTGCTCTGAAAGTCAGCACTACCCCATATAGCAACTGTTGAAGAAGCTGCAAAAGAGATCAGAATTCAATTAGAGATACAAATGAAGCTAATCTGGTTAGGACTAAGGTAAATCAGAATACAGGGTAAAGCATGATATTGACTGTATTTTAAAAACTTCAACTTTGGTGTAAGGCCAAAAGAAGAGGTTTTTTTTTGGCACAAAATTTATATTTTCTATAGCATACTACCTAATTTAACCAGGATGGTGAGTCTTTTCAGACAATGTAACCACACGGAACCTAGAGTAGGGAATGAGATCTTGTTATTTTGTGCAGGCTAATGTAATATCCTGATATATCACAGTGTAATTTTGGCAGAAAACAGAAGAGTATTTACAAAGTCCCTTTAAGGGACTTGGGGAAAATGTGGAAATATTAAGCCTCCCCAGCTGGGAAATTCCTGATATTCTCTCAAGCATTAGGGACTCCAAATTTAATAAGCCAAGCCCTTGATTTTGGGGTTTGCTTTTAGGAAACTTATTCCTGCAAAGAAGAAGCTAACCTACTGTGTTAGTTAGGAGAAACAGAATCAACAGGAAACACTCGCAAATATAAAATTTATAAAAGTGTCTCACGTAACCGTGGGAACGCACAGTCCAAAATCCACAGGGCAGGCTGTGAAGCCGACGATTCGGATGGAGGGTCTGGATGAATTCCACAGGAGAGGCTCACCAGCTGAAACAGGAAGAGCCTGTCTTTTCTGAATCCTCCTTAAAAGGCTTCCTGTGATCAGATTAAGCATTACTTATTGCAGAAGACACTCCCCTTGGCTGATTACAAATGGAATCAGCTGTGGATGCAGCTTACATGATATGATTTAATTCTATGAAATGTCCTCATGGCAACAAACAGGACAGCACTTGCCCAACCAGACAAACAGGTACCACCACTTGGCCAAGTTGACACATGAACCTGACCATGACACCTAATTGTACTTATGTCTAAGAGTCATTACCAGAGAACCTTTTGTTGTTAAGATGGTGCCTTTCTTTCTAAGTCAATCTGCAAATAAAATCACCACCCTCCCCACTTTATATGACTCCCAGAGGTATAAGATTCCCTGGCATCATGGGACGTGAATCCCAGGGACGAGCCTAGCCCAGGCTTCATGGGCTTGAGAATACCTTCTTGACCAAATGGGAGAAAAGAAATGTAATAAAATAAAGTTTCAGTGGCAAAGAGATTTCAAATAGAGTCAGGAGGTCATTCTGGAGGTTATCCTTATGCATTATATAGATGTTCCTTTTTAGTTTTTCCAGTGTGTTAGAATAGCTAGAAGGAAATACCTGAAACTATTCAACAGCAATCCAGTAGCCTTAAGTCTTGATGATGATTGCATAACTATATGCTTTTATGGTGTGACTGTGTGATTGTGAAAACCTTGTGACGGACACTCCCTTTACCCCATATACAGGCAAATGAGTAAGAAAATAAAGACAAAAAACAAAAAACGTAATAAGAAGAATAAGGAATATGTGATGCTTTGTGTGTTCTTTTATTTTTATTTTTTATTTTTGAAATAATGAAAATGTTCCAAAATTGATTGTGGTGAAGAATATACAGTTATATGATGACCCTGGAAGCCATTGATTGTATACTTTGGATAATTATATGGTATGTGAATGTATCTCAATACAATTGCATAAAAAAGAATTGCACACCATGATCAAGTAGGATTTATCTCTGGTATGCAAATTTGGTTCAACATCAGAAAATCAATATAATAATCATATTAGCACAATGAAGGGGAAAAAACACAGTTGTTTGAATTGACAAAGAAAAGGTTTTTGGCAAAGTCTTGCACTTCAAATGACTATAATCTATAATCACTTACTCAAAGGAGACAAAAAGATAAGCTGTTTATATGATCTATAAAAACTACAATTAATGTTTAATCATTGCAATGTCTTTTCCATACAATTTTATAGATTTCAACATGCTTTCTATGCTATTATATCTTTTTATGCAACAAAAATTATATTCCTATTCCATCTTTTTATTTTTACTTATTTATATTCACATTTTCACAAAGCCTGTTTCTTAGTATTATAATATTATTTATGGTTACTTAAAATCCAAAGAAATAAGTACAGAAGTCTCTGACTGTGAAATTTTGCTCTTTCAAGGCTGTCATTAATATAGCTTTTCACATTAAAGGCCTTTTTCAGTTAAGACGAAATGGCCAAGCAATCCTCTTACTAAGATCCCTTATGCATTGTCCTAGCTCAAGTGTAGGTAACAACCTGACCTAAATTTCCAGTTTTAAGCAGAAGCCTGTTCTTCATGACATACAGTTCAACATGATAATCTTTACATAAAAATTCACTGTTACACAAAGGATTAGCCTCTATCTCTAATTTTATTTTATGTATTTCCCTGGAAGCTTAATATTTCCAGAAAGAGTATATGGCTATTTCCATTTCTTCGTATCTGAATAATCTAAATATTTATATGTCAGAAAGAAAATTGACAAATGCAAATAATCTACTAAAAAAAATCAGCATTTCTGTGATAAGTAGAATACATTGATTTTCTTCAGCTTTTCTTTACACATTCCAAACACATCCTTATCAACAAGTCCTTTATTAGTATAAATTATTTTACATCAGTGAACTTCTTACCACAATGATTATGAAATGCTTTAAGACTTGAAACTTTAATGCCATATTTTAAAAGAAAGGTTACTTTGGACACTTTTTACCAAATTGTGATTCTGAAAGAACTAGGAAGTAATGCAATCCAATTAAAGAAATAAAATGATTGGAGTATATATTTAAAAGACACTCGTGTAGAAGTATTAACATAAAGAGAAGAATCAGCAGATTTCTTCCATTTATTTTCTAAGAAGTATTAGAGAACGTAAAGTAGCTGGCTCATTTGAAAGTCCTTCAGATTCTTAGAAAATGCATGAATCACACAATTTAATTTACAAAGTCTAAAATGCTGTCACTCTTATACTTTATAGTGGATAATCTGCTAGGTACATAAAACTGTTAAGAGTACATTTTGATTCAAAAGTTGACAGAGAGTAAAAAAACCTAATGACATCATTTACTATTTAATTTTTCTAATTAAATTGTCTTTGTTGTTTTTAAAAGTTCATTATATTCATAAATGGGGTGATAAGGAGATTAACAATTACTAAGTTAATTGCAAAGATGAATGAAATCATATGATCAAATGAGCAAAAGATTTATACTTCCTTATACCCAACACATTCATGAAAAAAAGATGCAAAAATTATAAAATTTTTCTCTATTTTTAAAAATTATATTTAAAGTTTGTGTTTATTTCATTATATTTTGAATAATTAGAAAATTCACAGTCAAATGGCAAGTTCCTTGACTAAAATAATTATGCAATTAATTGAGTGACTTAAATTGTTTGACTTTCTTTGCTTCAATTCAAACCAACTGCGCTTTGATTTGTTCCTATCCACCAAAAGCACTCCTCATTCTTATGAATTGCCTTGTAGAGAGCCTTCCAGACCTTGAAAGTCACAAAGGAAGGTACATTTATTGAAGATAGTTATCAAGACTATGGGGTTTTCTTGGCAGTAGCTGACCTAAATTACCCAAAGTGTGACCCAGAGGTTTAGATGGAAATTTCAGGAGCTTAAGTCCTGTCAAACATAATGTAAATGCCCTTATGTGGTTTTCAATTTATATTTAAACAATGTTCAATCATTTTGCATAATACTATGGGATGGTGTCAAGATAACTGCAAAGGGAATCAGAAGAGCAGAACTGGCCAAATTGTGATTTTCAGAATTCTGAGTCTGATTGTGGGATGTGCCTGCCTTGTGACCAGTTCATCTTACCTCTCAAACTGTTTCCTTGTCTATCACATGGAGATGGAAAGCTCTACCTCATTACATTGCTACAAAGATGAGAGGAGACAAGCCACATTTGCTTATTATGTCCCACCTGAGAATACAGATGTGTGATGGGTTAGCCCAAACTTGACATACTGTGCATTTCACTAGTATAAGATAATATAATTGTGGTGATACGTAGATCACTCCTTAGATTTCAAAGTCCTGGTACTATCTTTCATGTGAAATTGCTTTGTTATTTTCTTAGAACTTGCGTTGGTGTTAATGAGCCCAAATTAATTTGTGGCTATTTCAGAATCGTTCCACCCAGGAAATTTTTAGTGCGATATATTGTCAATATCTTGTGTGCTTTACAGAAATTCTGGTGAGTATAATTTCATATTATTAATGTATACAAATTTCCACTTCCACAGACTTGTTAGTCGAAATTTATCAACATTAAATTATATCAGCATGAAAATAAACCAAGAAGAAATGTATGTCTGGAGGAGCAATGACGATATGTAATGATGACTTTGAAGAAAACAAAAAGCCAAAGAACCCTCACTTATGCAATGTTTCTGGTATCCCTGATTAGTATGATTGATACTATGAAGTTTGCAAGAAAAAACAAAAACATACAGCTCTAGAAACAAACATACAAAAAATCCTTATATTTTGAAAATAAACTCTATTTTCATTGAATATGGATCTTCCAAAACAATAATAAGACTTCATCCCTTTGTTACGTGTCAGATACTCATTAAGTTTTCCTTCTGGAAGCTGAATTGAACTTTACATAGATTATTATTGAAAAAAGACAAATTTGATAAACAATGTTAAAAGAAAGGCTAAATTATCTTTCTATTCTCTCTTAGAAAATGATATTATAGAACCACTATGGTATCAAGAAGCATTTAATGAGCATGAGCCAAATAATACAGGAAAAAATATTATTGGGCAGTAATAAAATATTATGTTATTTGAATATTTTATGATGCTTATGCTGTCATTGTTTTCTAAATTTGTAATTTGTTGTGATTTCTTTTCTCATTCTATTCAAATATTTAATTTAATGCAATTTTTTTCATAATTTTGTGTACCTTTTCTTTAACAGGGTCCCCAAGTTTCATAAACTTTACATTTACCCAAAAGAACCTAAATTCACCCCAAGCTCTTCTGCTTTGTTGTACTAAACATTGCCTTTTATAGTAAGTAGTAACATGTGCTATTTGATAATGATTATATATTTTTATTTGACATGGAATGTTTTCATTAGCTTTCCTATCCAGTTAACACTAACTGGCTCTATAAACTTTACTGTGGCTTAACTCCTTTGAGTCTTGATTGCCTTACTTGTAAAATTGACAATGACACGTTTCACATAGCAGGCCCATTGTTTTTCTTGCTATAACTATTATCAACACTATTATTGCCTTAAATTGTAGCTTTTAAAATGAATGCTTTCACTTAGAGTTGAGTATTTAGCCATGTAAACATCTGTTCAAAAAGTGGACTGGCAAACAAAGGTAAAATTAAGGAGGTGAGTAATTTCCTGAATGAACCAGACATCCAGATAGAAGAAAATGATGATTTAACTCTAAACATGGATTGCAGTTTATTTCTCCAATAATTTTCCCTAAAGTGGCTGTCTGCTTAGGCAGTGCCATATTCACACTGGATATAGGCGTTTTGAATGAATTTATCTAATCAATACAGTTAAAACATTTAACTTGTTCATACAAATATAGAAATTCCACTTGATGAATCTTCAACCTGATACTGCATTGGGAGGAGAACAGAAGGTGATTAAAAAGTGGGATACATACTCAGTGGGTTTGCTCAAACTTCAGAAAAAGAGATGTACTTTAAAATTTTATCTGTGTCCTCAGTGTGATAGGGGGCTGAAATGTACCTATAAAAGGAAAATTATTTGAAATTTACCTGTATAGCTGAAACCATAACCATAACACATATGTGGCAATTTATACTTTCAAAATTGCTTTCATATCTATGATGTCAGTAAATGAAATAGAGAGGGGTGATTACACAGAATAGTAAGATATTTGGTAACTGCTCAAGATCTCACAGTAATCCAGGTAGGATAGTGTATTGGGTTAAGTTATATACCCCAAATTTAGAAATGTTCTTAGACTTAATCTACACTCCTGCACATGTGAATCCATTGTAAGGAGGATCTCTTGAACATGCTGTTTTTAGTTAAGATGTGCCCAAAATGAATGAGGTTGAGTCTTAATCATGATTATGCGAGTTCTGGAAAAACAAAAAATTCAATAATGGTGGAAGAAAACCATAACGAGGAGTCAAAAACCAGAAATCAGAAAGAGAAAGGAGAGGACATCACCATGTGACAGGGAAAGCCAAGAAACCCAAGGATTACCAGCCAGCCAGAAGCTAAGGATCTGGGCGAGTCTCCTACCTTCTGAAACCATGAGCCAGCATATCCCTGCTGGTAATCCAATGCATTGCTTGCTATTTGCTTCAACAGTTGGGAAACAGCAACAGGTGGGAAGCCACACCTTCTAAGCACTAAGTTTGGGACATCTTCTCACTACTAAGATGAGTGGCTGCTCATTGCCTCTTAGTAAGAAATGAGAAAAGGGGAAAAAGAAAAGAGGTACTCAAATAGGGAGTACGTTCCGGTAAAGGGGAAATGGAAAACTGGTATTGCAGAATGCCCTATCTGCTTCACTATCTCAATAGCTACTGTGGGTGTGGGCTGTAGTTGGTGGAAACACTATCTCTCAGACTCGTTAAGAAGGTTGCAACACTAAAGTGAAAGAAGAGGAGTGTTTAGAAGAGGTGACCCAAAACAGTGAAAACTGGAGAAAAGCAGGATACACTCCCCGAAAATGGTGAAGAATGTAAAGTCTAAAGGGTAAGACAAGGCAAAAATGAGAATTTAAATTTTAAGATTGTCTCAGAAAGTCAAAATAGGTTGGAAAAACCTGTGAAGAAAAAGTCAAGAAGCAAGGTTCTGAAAAAAAGGAGGTTGTGGAGGTATGTGCTTACATTGTGTCCAGGAGAAGTGTGGTGCAGATTTTAAAGTGTTTTAAAGAGACATTGTTGTACAGGCTGCAACTAAATATTTCTTTAGCTCAATAGTCTTCTACATTTTTTGGTAGCATAACCCCTTTTCAAATGATTTTTGTGCAGAAATCTAACATTGAAATGGATAAAAGGAGAGCTGCTCTTGTTTAGGTAGAGCTGGGTTCAGGGTTTGCCACCCGGCATTCTCCCAACCCTTTCAGAGCCCTGGGCAACTTCTCTGAATATTAAGACTTGTGGTTTGAAAACATCCTTCTAGATTTTCTGAGGGCTACCTTTTTATCAAGTTGGATAAAAAGAGAGCTATATTTGGACTTTATTAAATTGGTTCTCAGTACATCACTGCATCACAATTTAATATGCTCTTTGGTTTAATCAAGGATCAGCATAAGAAACTACTATGAGAAGCATTTCTTTATCTTCAGTAGAACTTCAACTAAAAACATTGTCCATTTTCTTGCTTAGTGTCTCTAGAAAGTTTTCATGGGATAAATTTCTCTTAGAGAATATAACTCAGAGCCTGGCTAGGCTGTATTTTCCCATTTGTAATGAAAGATAAGATTAGATGAATTCTAAGCATACCCTAGGTTCTTAAATTATGTGAATCTAAACAACTTCTTGCTCAATTAAAACATCTTTTTACCACAATATTTAGTCAGGAAATTATTTCTGGAAATTCCTTCTGTGTGGTTGGCTCAGCATGAGTTTTGTGAAAACAGACAAGAACTGATTCATCTTCCCCATTTTTCCCATCCCTCACTCTGCTCCACTCTCAAGGGTCTTTTTCTGTTCTCAAGCAGAAACATTTTCTTCTGTATAGAACTTTCTGCGTTTGCTCTTTCTTCTGGCAGATGCTCACTGGCTGGCTCTTTATCATCCTTTTCAAATATCTTCTCAGAAGGACTTTCCTTGCTCAACCTATTTAAAGTTGCTTCTTTCTATCACCATCACTCTCATCACCTTATGACTTGCCACATAATAGACATTCAATAAATATTTATTGAATAAATAAAATGAAATAACTTTTAAAACGGAGACTCTTAATTCCAAGAACTTTACCGCTGCATGTAGACAAACCTACAAGCGATAATAAAATTACATTTTAAATCCTCTAATGATGATGTGGAACTAAGTGCTATAAATACACAGAAGAAATTTCTATTCCAGGAAATTCTGTGCAAAGACAATAAAATTTGAGCTGGATTTTGACAGATAAATAGAAGATTACCAAACTTGGAAATAAAAGAATATCCCCTCCCCCCAAAAAAGAATATTCCCAATGAAGAGGAAAATATGCCCCCAAACACAAAGTCAGGAAATATCATAGGGAGGAATTTGGAGGAAGAAATGACTGTGAGGTTCAAAATTTTGGAAGCAAAGCTAAAAATTTTGAGCTTTAGTCTATAAATTCTGAGGAGTTTCAAGAGCTTTGAGTGAAAAAGTGACATAAGTAAATCTGGATAAAAAAAAAAGGCTCTGGTGTAACAGTGATAAGAGAACAAGAGAAAAGTTTTTTAGCCTCTTCTGAGGAAAGAGAGAGGAGAAATTTTCAATCAAGGGAGAAAATGCCCTTTTAAAGCAGAAATATGACTCATTCACACTCTTTTTCACAAACATACATAAAGTGAATTGAAAATATGGTAAAAAAAATGTGGTCAAAGAATATGTCCAGATGACATAGTAATTAGTATAATAAAGGATTCCTTAAATTTAATAACATAGGAAAGAAGATGTCTTCAAAAAGAGTGAGTTTCTGCAGCTTGATTACAAAAGTTTAATTAAGGGCAAGTAGGCATGATTTTTTTTAGCTTTACCCACCCAGTGTCCTTGCCTGACCCTTTGGAATATAAGCTTGGGGCTTCTGGTAGAAACAGAGACAAAGTGCATTGTAAGGCGTTTACGTGCCTTACATCATTTAATTTCTACATATGCAGGAATCAAGACTTTGGAAAAATTTAGATATTTACTCAGGACAAAGATGATAAAATTATAAAATTTTCTTTTGACAAAACTAAGAGGCAGAGCCAAAATTCCACCAACAAAACATAACATAGCAGGCATCCTTCATCATTGTGAGTATGGACTTTAATCATCGAACATGTACTATTGTTTTCAGCTAGTGTCTATCACAAAAATTTCATCTTATTATTGTTGCACTAAACCAATACAGTATCCTATAGGGTATCTTTGCACTACTGAGCATTAAAACTTACGTCAAATATGCAATTATTAAAAGTGACTGGATAACAGCGGTAGCTCTTGTCAAATATACAATTATTAAAAATATAATATACAATTATTAAAAGTGGCTGGATAACTTTAACATAATCCAATTTAGAATTGTCTATGTGGTAAAAGAAAGTGGAAAAGGAAAATAAGTCAACAAAGCATGTTATTTCATCATTACCAAATTTTCCAGTTCTGAATTTTCAAATGGATGCAATCTATTTTATCATCAATAGAGGACCTACATTTGACATCATTTAATACTGCCTACCTAAATCTAATAGTATGAACGTGGCAGAGCTGAAAATGAATTCTAAATCCTGAGTCTCCCTTCTGATAGTCATCTATTAAAGCAGTTTTACCAATGCATTGTCTCCATGAGCTACTGAAATTTTACAGGAAATTTTAGAGGACAATTCTCACCCTTAACCTCTTGATGGTTGGATAGCATTTATATTATGGAGATGAGGAAATCTAAAAAGCCAGGACATTGTTTAAAAGTTTCAGAGAAATATAATATTATACCAGGTTCAGATTTCCCAGAAATGAAGAGAACAGGAAAAGAAAAATTGTCATGGCCTAATTCAGGTACCAGGGAAATGAAGGGTCATGAAACGCAAAACAAAGGAGGAGTAATATCTGGAGATTCATTTTGTTTCACTACCTCTCTAGAAAAGAATCTGTGTTTTACTGAAAATCCGCTTTGGTTAATTAAATGATAGGATCCTAATGGCTCAAGCATTCATGGATATCTTGGACCCTCATGATTGAATGGAGGAAGTGCTGCATCCACAGATTATAGGAGAGTTTCAGGATTACAAACCCTCTTGGTCTATGAGCTGTGGTCAGTTGCAGGATTGGTGCCTCATTTTAACAGCCATTCCCTTTTCTTTGCAACTCCTGTTTCTCTACTATAGGGATGACTTCATCCCTTCCTGTCCTTCTTCACATCTGCTACGAGTCTGTATCACCATCTGCTGGACACTACTGCTTCCTCCTGCTTCATACCATTGTCATTATAAGCAATCATGTCTTACATAGGAAAAGAGAAAGCAGATCATGCATTTCTCCTCTGTGAGCTGCACGCAATATTTCCCTTGAATGACATTTTCTCCCATTTCTCAACTGGGTACACGTATTTTTCCTTCAAATTCCAGGATATACACACTTTATTTTGTGAGTCATTCTTATTCCTTTAGGATTGTCTTTACACAGTCTTTTGGTATTGCTTCTTCCACAGATCTTAATTAAATTATGGTGCCATCATATTTTTTAAAGCATTTCCCTCTCTCTGTACATGGCATGCCCCAGGAAGGTACAGTACTTTGGGGTTCCTTCTATTAAGGCAAAGAAGGGACATAACAAGGCAGAAAATGAAAAGAGTCTATTAGTCTCTATATTTATATTTCCAAAAGTTTATTCCTATTAGGGAAATTATACTAGTTATCTATGAGGGAAAAAAAACTTTGGGAGGGAGGAAGTGTCTCTGGCAAAAAACCATGATGAATAAGAAGAGAAACTATGAGAACAGAAAATTAAATGGTACTTGTGCAGGGCTTCCCTGGTGCACAAGAGATGTGATATCTGAGAACAAAGGTATCTGTGCTCTGCTTGCTGGTTTAGAGACACAGGAAGACAGTAAACATGGTGAGGAGAAGCAACGTCTGTGAAAATGTGGGAATGCATGGGCTAAGCAACATGAGGCTATTTCAGCTCAGACGTCTTAGTGAACACAACTGAAGAACAGAACTTCTCTTCCCAACACACTCAATGTCTTGGATCCAGTATAAGACTCTTAACAACTCAGTCACAACTCCAGGGAAATGGAGGAAGGAAACACCAGAATGGCTAAGATTACTTTTATCCATCCTGTGGGAATGAAGATTCAAAACATAAACTGAGTTCTGCTATAATTAGAATTGCCATTGTATGTGTCTGTCTCCATGATAGACTATGATCCTCTTGAAGATACAAACTGTACCATAACCGTTATTTGTTCCACTATCTGATGTCATTCACCAATAAATGGTGGATGAATAAATAAATAATGAATGAACGCAGATTATAAGAAAAATCTAAGAGGCAGAAATAATATCTAAGCTTTAAACCTCAAAGGTAGAACACAGATGAGCTCATTAATCAGAAGTGGTAGACTGGTTTTTAATTATTAGTTGAGAAACAGGGTTCCATTACATGATGTTTCATGGACTATGTATTTGGAAACACCCTGTTAATATTTGTTTATCATTTACCTCTACTCTATGAGTCACTGTAGGAAAGCTATTCTTTTGAGGGCTCAGTCTATATAAGTTCACAACTTCATCATTTGCTTTCCCATAGGGCAATGAAATAATATTCTAGGCATATTCTGAATCATCAGGAATTATCAGTTCCTGACAATGCTTTGGAAAAATTGCTTATGAAACTTAGAAAAGACTAAAAAATTCTTCATGTATGAAGGACATTAAGGAGTGTATAAAAATATATCTATTATAAATTAAATATATTTTTGGAATTATGGTTTCCCTACTAGGCATTGATAAAAAGAGTATTTTAATTTTTCATAACTTAACTATGATTCTCTAAAACTTCAAACAGAACAAAAGTTTTAGTAATAGTTGATGGCTCTTAGAAGTTCAGAAGGGTAATTATTAAAACATCTTTTAAACTTGAAATAGCTATTATGCTTCATAATTTAAGCAGCGTTATAAATTAGTATCTGCAATGAAGATTTTTTTTTTTATCTAAACGAAATTCTCATCCTATGAGTGATGGAGACTTTGACCAGAACAAGCTCCAATATTCTTGAAATTGTCTTACTTATCAGATGCCTAATTCCAACAGCGGCATGTTGTAATTGCAGTGCCATCATGTGACAAACCACTGTCCTTTTTGAACTGGGACTCTGCACTGGCCCTCTGGGGCTTTTTATTTTAGCTTGGTCTCTTCTCAGGGAACCATAAGACTTTTTATTTCCTGTATCATCTGAGGTCATGTCTGGGATAAATTGGTCTAATTAAAACATGAAGAATCGCAGCTTTAATTTCCTGATGCTCCTACCTTCTCCAGAACTTTAACCATTGCTATTCTTATTGTCATACTTGACTATATTTTATTATGTTAATGATTGTCATTTATTAAAATTCAACAGGCTTTCATAATGAAAGAAAAAAGTTCTTAAAGATATTCTCCTGGAATAGTCTACCTTAATTAAAAAGTAGACTAGTACACTGCCCAACATAAATTCAATTAAGCAAAATTAATTTTATTTTAAATTTTGACTAATAAAATGGAAATTTTATTACCTTAAATTATGAGTGGTAATAATTTATCAAATATTATCAAATCAAATCCTAGGAAAATATATAGTGAGTTAATTTTTATTACAGCAAAAATAAGTGAAACATCTTCCACTCAGTCATAGGTCTGTAAAGCCCTAAGAGAATGATGCCCATAGCTTCAAACAGTTTAATTCTCAATGATGATGAGAGTATGAAACTAAGTGAAAATTTTAAAGCAAAACATAAATAACCACTAAATTACCTGATACAGATAATATAAATATTGGTTGAGAGGGTTTAAGTCAATTCCATAAAAATTCCATGAAAACCATGAACAAGATATTATTTGTGTCAAGTGGTAGAGGCTAAATAGGGTTAGAATAGCAATAGGAAAGAAAAAGAAAAGGGCGCTGTTAGAGAGGATGATAAAATATCAAAAGTGGTGAGTTAGGAAAGAACATGGCTGACTTAAGATTCATGTGGTAAGGAGATAAGCTTAAGGTCTGGGACAGTACAGTTAAATTATGGTGACCTTTCCAAACCATGCAAAGAAGTATTAACTTAAGGAATTAACAACCAGAAGACGGAAACTATTTCTAAAGTATTTAATGCCCAGATGGTAATAGTGACTCTGATGGTGAAAAGGCTATTGATAATAATATAAGGAGTTTGTTCTATGTGCCAAAAACAGCCTAAGGTTTTACATATATCATCTCTTTCAATCCTCACAAGATATTCTGAGATCAGTAATATTATCATGCCAATTTTACAAATCATGAAATAGAGTATTAGTGACTCTTTATGGTATTATAGAGTTAAGAGTCACAACAGGGATTTTTAATTCAGTTGTGTCCTAACAACTATGTGTAAAAGGTAGAAAAAACTATCTATTGAAAATACAACCTTAAAGAAGTAGTAACTGAGCAAAGTACACAAGAGAAACTAGCTTTACCTAAAAGTATTTTTATTCAGGTAAAATAAGGTATTTTAAAAATCCTGCATGAACATACAATGAGAGTCTCTGAAAGAGATATCCATTCACTGCTTACACTTTAATTTACTTTGTTGTTCATTAAAAATCAATAATAATGATGATAATAATAATAATAATACATAGATTATTGGCTTATTCCAATCTAAATAAATCAGAATCATATAACAATGAGGATGGAAGGTGGTTGAAATCTGTGATTTTAACATTCACAAAAAGCTCGGTTACACATAAGATTAAGAAACATACTAGGACACAGTTGTACGTACTATTTTGGTGTTTGTGCACATACATATATACATACACACACATTAAAGAACCAGGTATAAACCTATCAACCCCATTTCTCTTACTCCTTGCCCAGAAGTATCCATGATTCTTAGGTTAGTGTAAATCTTTTCCACCATGATTTTACATTTTAAGACATTATCAATGTAATTATAAAGCATATCAAATTGTTTTGGAAATTCAAACTATCAGACTACTTTGCCAGTTAATGTTTAGACTCAGCATTATGTTTTTGAGAGTTTTAATGTGCATATATGTAGTTTCTAGTTCATTAAGTTTTACACTTTTCAATATTGTATTTATTAAAAAGTCAAAGCTTATTTATCCATAGAATTGTCGCTGGTGTTTTTTTCCAATTTTTCTATTTCATCATGGTACAGTCTTCTTTTCTCACTTTTAATAGAGGTCCTCTAGGCATGTACCTCCTAATGGGTCTGCTGAGCTAGAGGGTAGTTTTGCTTGACAATAAAAAATTGTCTTCTAAAGTAGATCCAAAATGTATGAGAATTCCTGTTTATTGCCACACATGATAAAATTCATTACCCAAAATTAAAATGTCTGCCACTATGCATATATAATGGTATATGACTATTATTTATTGGCCATTCAAATGAGAACTGTGAAGATCATTCTCTGGGTTTACTGACCATTTCAGTTTCTTAGCCCTTGAATTGTTTATTTTCTACAGGACTTTTTCTATTTTAAAACTTATTGCTTTGGGAGTGTTTAATATATATTTTGATTTATTGAAAAAGTAATCTATAATTTGTTTTTTACTCTTATATTTGGATCGATTATATAAAATCATATTTGTAATGCAAGTACACTGGAAAGGAAAATGATCATTTGTCAAGTATCTATTTCTGAGAATACCCGTCTTCCTACACCTTAGCTTGAAAATCACTCAATGCTTTTACTTCACATTCACCACAGTCTGAAACTCCTTAGTTACTTTGAAGAAGTGGGAGAAGCAATTTGAGAAAGTGTTGTTTCTGACCAACTTAACCCTCATTTAGCTTTGACAAATTTAAAAGCAAACGTTTTTACTTACAGCTATTGGATTTGATTTGTATTTTCAAGCAAATCATTGGAGAGTTTTTGTTTTCAAACATCAGAAGAACTTTGAAAATCAACAGTAGACATATAATAAAATCCTTCAGTGCATGGCATAAAAGCCTTCCCTTTATGTTCAGCAATACTCAGGT